>VDFB02084669.1:48198-128002 GCA_007258455.2 Sequoia sempervirens
ACATTAAGGGAATTAACGCGAGCACATTATAATGTGTGCATGTTATGTCTTGCTTGACATGTATCCCAGATAAGCAAAAAAAATTAAAAACTAAGACATAACCCAAGCGCATTATAACACGCTCGCGTTATAGTTTTCTTTGGGAGTCCTCGAGCCTTAGCATTGGTATTTTCCTTGGAATACCAACCCAAAGGCTTGGAGGGAATTCCCAACGACCAGAGACATGTTTTTGCAAATTGTACAATTTTTTCACATAATCGGGTTCGTGTTCACCGTCAGGATTGCATCTGGTTCAATATCAACAAAATCAAATAGATGGGTAATGTTAGGTTCTCTCTTAGCTATCCAACGATGTAATTTTTTTCACTTTTTGACAATGTAAAGCCTTTCATCAATAATTTATTTTGTTTGTATGTCTCTTTTTGCCAAAAAGTAGTGTCAAAATTTCAAATAAATTACATTTTTAGAAACTAGACTCCATTCTACAATTTTTTTTTTTAAATCAATTACCTTCAAAAATATTTAGGGGGAGCACGACCAAAACTCAAATATTCATTAAAAAAATTATCAGAAAAATCATGCATCAACTAGATACTGTTAGCTAACTTTTGACAGTAGCGATTTTAAAAATACTACAAAAAAGTTCACTGTGCTAGGGTCATACAAGAGTTGCTATGTTATGTTTTTCTAACAAAAACAACACCAATTTGTGTACATCCCTCTTTTGAACCCCTTAGTCTCAACCATTTTCAAAATAAATTAGTAGTTTAGAAAGTAGACTTAGAGCACTTCGATACTTATTTTTGTTCCATCTCAAAATTTTGAGTGTAACTATCCTCAATTTCATGTCCAAGGTTAGTATTTCCTAATTTTAGAAAAAAAAAAAAGTGGCCACTTAAGCCCCCTTTTTGGGAACTATCTTGCTCCACATACCCTTTTATGAGTAATCATTAATACTCATGACTTATGATCATACATGGTCTGCATGTGCAGCTCTATCAAGGACATGATTTTTTTTTCTCTTATCTTCTCTGCTTAAGCTTCCCAAGCTCTCTTTGCAGTTTCCCACTATTGGTGGAACTGATCTGGAGACTAAATAATTTCCCCTACAAAAGGGGATCCTTGGGGTAACTGAAAGGAACAATCATCTATTGTTGCAGAGTAGTGGATATTGTCTCCTCGAGGGCAATCTGGTAGGTGAGAAATGTAAATGGCAAGAAATATAGAATCCCATGGAGCGGGTGGATGGAGATTGTGTCATGATGGATACCTACATGGTGGATGAAGGTAGAGGGGTGGAAATTAGCTCAATCACGGTGGATGTGAGGGTGGTGGGCACAGAGGAGACAACAGGAGATGCTATAGGGGTATAGAAAGAATATGTAGGAGAGAGAGAGGAGGGTGAGATATGTGTACCTCTTGTTTGGTGGTCGACAATGCTTGTGTGACAATGGAAGGCAGTCACATTGAAACTATGGGTGGTAGTGTTTGGAAGGGAGAATCTAAAGCTGACACAAATTAAACTGCATCTCCTACCTCTAAATATCCCAAGGCTCCCCCATCAACTCCTAGCATTGACTTGATGTAAGGATTTATGGGAATCACTTTAGGAAACCTCCACATACCCTATCCTTATGTGCCCATATCGTCACATTCATAACCCATCTTCTTATCAATGACCACCCCTGAAGTATACTTTTGTGTCAAGGCTTCATCCATAACATGTGATAATTTGAAACCTGAGGGTGGTTTTTCGATAGTTTCCTTTTCCATTTTTTTAATTTTTTATTATTTTTTATTTTTTTTGGTTGGGGCTCGATGGGAGAATTGGAGAGTTGCACCTTGATAAAAATTTGTTATTGATAGGAAGATGGATCTATTGACAACCACAAAATCTCATAGTTTTCTTCCTCCTTATCTAAGGGTGTTCCTTCTTCTTCCTTAGTTGAACTTTCTTCTTCTACCCGAGCATCTTCGTCCTGATAATCATTCTATATTTTTTCAAATTGCTCGTTAGAAGATAGTGTTTCAACATAGGCCATTGTTTGGTTGATTTCCTACCTATATTTCCAAAAGGCCTCTTTTTTTCTATCTAACTAGTCCAAGGCCTCAAGTTTTGATAGAAAATTCTTGGTCATTTTCTTTATAGGATCAAAATCCTACACTAGCTTGTAAAATACTCCCATGGGTGGTGGGCATCTTTAAATAATACTAATAAATCAATAAAATTATGTGGGTCCTCATCCTCTGGGGAATTCCTCTCTTTGAAATATAATTGAGGGGTTCATGGACAAAAGGAGTCCCAATCTTTAGACTAGCTATGTAGCCTTCTGAGTCATAGCTCCATGGATCGTTTATTTGATCTAGGTTGATCTTTGCTAATTTGAGTGCAAGCAAACACCCTTGCCCTCTCTTATTAATTGTAATGCCTCATTGAGAAAAAGGGGCATCATACATAGCCTTCTTTTTATGACCAACTTTGTATGTTCAATCCACTACATTGAGTTGGTGCCCCAACTCCAAGGACAAGACCCTATCCATGAGTGTGCATGGGAGTCGGAATGGTTTGTCTTTAAAGTCATAGACTAATAAATGTGTAATTAGTTTTGAAGAACCAATCACACTTAGTCTTGGAAGTTTTAAGCCAATATTTTTTCTTCTTTTCATCTGATCAGTGACAAGCTCTAGGCTAAGCTCAATTAGGAATAGACACATGAAACATTTTGAGTATTCATGATAGTTTGACATAACCAGCAAAATGTGAGTCCAAGCTAACACAATGATTGTACTTTGTTGGAAAAAACATCCATCTTGGTGGAGTTGATGGGAAAGAATGGGGACAAGAACTCAATATTTTGTAAAAGAATCAAATGCAATAGGAAAGACGAATACCTAAATGCATTAAATTGTCTTGCAAAATTCTCTAGCTAGTAATGGATGGAGTTAGCGATGGCATAAAAAAAGTCCATAAAATAAGCTTTATCTCTAGTTAGTAATGGATGGAGTTAGCCTAAAACCCTAGCAAATCATATGCAAACATGTGGCCAAATCTGAGAAGAAATCATGCCACATAAGTCCCAACACCCACACCATGACTCCACATTAATGAGCACACAAAATGGGAAAAAAAACCCCACAAAACATACAACAAATCATGGCCAAGATTGGATCTTTGATAGAAATTAGGCTTGAGAATCATAAAGAGGCATGGGTGTCATTTTGTCCCACTTAGAGTTGTTGAAAAATCCATTTAAGATCATCTTTGTAGCCCCAAGATTCAAGTAAGGTAGTTGAGAAAGTTGTTGCAACATTAATGGTGAAAACATGAAAATCTCTTAGAGTATCTAAAAGTTTGATCAGATTCTGAAACCCCAACAAGATCCTAAGAAAGAAAGAACTAAAGGGTGGGAGCGAAAACAAAAATTGGATTAAGACTATCGAGTCAAAATTCCAAAAGAGTGAAGAAATTCCAAAGTCTCGACAAGGAAGAAAGAATTAGGTTTGAGAAACCAAAACATATCTGAAATTTTGGACCTTTGGTCCAAAAGTCCAATCAAATCCTAAAATCCTGACAAGAACAAAGTGGGAACAAAAAAGAAGTCAGGAGCAGAAGTTCCAATTGAATTTGTACCTTTCAAACCTTTGTTCTGAAAGTCCCATTGGGACTCAAAGTCCCAATTGGATGAGAGTAGAAAGCTGATCAAGATTAGATTAGAGATCTCGATCGTACTAGGGCATTTCAAACCATAGGTTCGAAAGTCCTGTGGGGAGTCAAAGTCTTGACCAAATCAAAAAGGAAGAAGCAATTGGGATTGGGAATCTTGATTGGATCTGGACCTTAGGTCCAAAAATCCTTTTGGGACTCGAAGTCTCGATAGGAGGAGAAAATTAAAAAACTTAAAGTTTTTTCGACTGAAAATGAATATGCCATGTGATAACATTTCATGCTTCTACGAGTTGAAGAGAAACCCACCAAAAAAGGATGGTGAAATCATTAAAAAAATGCCATGTGGCAGCTTTCTACTTTACTGCAAGCTGAAGAGGGGCACAACAGAAAGAAAGGATGAACATGTGGAAAACATGCCACAAGGAAAGTTTTATGCACTTTTGTGAGAAGAAAAATGGCTCAGTGGCAAAAGAATGAGGCAAACTTGTGGAAAGGATGGCATGTGACATTATTTTAGCATATATGTGGATTGAAAAGGGGCCCACTGAAAAGGTTTGGTAGAATTAGAGAAAAGGTGCCATGTGGCATGCTTTCTATGCATCCTCAAAAATACAAAAGGTCTTGGAAAGAGAAGGCACAAATGTGTGGAAAGGAGGCCATGTGGCATAATTTTCGTACTTTCACATGCCAAAAAGGAATCTTTAGAAAGACCAAGCAGAATCATGAAAAGGATGCCGCATGGCATCATTTCTACACATCCATGGGTCAAAAAATGAAATGGCAGAAAGGGAACATGGATCCATGAAAAGGATTCCATATGGAATCATTTCCACATTTATGTGGAAGAAAGAAAAGAAATGTGAAAAGGGTATGTGGGCTTATAGAAAATGCACCACATGGTGTGTTTTTCACACATCCATGGGAAGAAGACGATCTCACTGAAAAAGGACAATGAAATCACATAAAAGAAGCCATGTGGTAGAATTTTCTCATGTCCTTGAGAAAAATATGGATTTTCACTAAGGCATGTGAGCTCATAGGAACTTGAAAATGAAGGTCTCATTGGGACCAAAAGTTTCAATGGAATGGAAGGAAATAGAGCAAGGAGTTGGAAGGAACTTGAACTTAGTCCAAGTGTATGATCAAGACCTGAAGTCCCGATTAGACCAAGAAGAGAAAAGAATGAAATGGGATAAAAAATGAACTTGGAATTAGTCCAAATGTTTGATTGGGACCCGAAGTGCCAATATGAAAGAGGAAGGAAAGAAGGGAGTGGAGCAAAATGCAAGAGAAAACTTGGATCTTAGTCCAAGTGTCCATTCGGGACTCAAAACCTCAACCAAATAAAATACTAAAAGGAAGAAGGGGAAACGAGGAAAAACAAGAACAGTTGGACCAACATGAATCCCCAAAAGGACATGAAGAAGGAAAGAAAGAAAGGGAAAATGACCAAGTCTTGGATATTCTACAAAATGGGTTTTGACCATAACCCAAAAAAGGGTAATGCAACCACTCAAGGGACTTGAGCATGATGCAATAATGAAATTTCTTAGCCTATCCAAAAATGATGGGGAGCACAAGGGAAAAACATGAAGCATTACAAACTCATTCAAATTTATAGGTGCTAACAAGTTATAAATGAAATATTTTGGCATTTGATCTTCACAACTTGTAAAATTTTCTTGCACATTATTTTTTTTGGAGGGGCCTACAATTAGCACTAATCATTATTTGGGGAGATCTTTGAATCAAGAGATCAATCTAGGTGTTTCTACTTCTTTTTTTTTGGTTCATGTAATCATTTCTCTCACACTAAATTCCTTCCTTTTGAGTATTCCTTGTAATCCTCCTAATAAATAAAAAATCAAATGCATGGATATTAATGGAAAGAAAAGACATACAATAGAATAATATTGATTTCATCGAACTATGAACTAGAGAAAATTATTCTTAGTCATAGTATTGCCTTGCCTGATCCTTTAGTTCCAACACATGAAAAAACATCATTAGTCTTACTTAGACATCTTGTGAGAGATCATCATTTGGGGATGAAAAATGTAGTATGATGAGTTGCATTGATATCTCATCTACCATATCACTTGTTGCTACATCTAAATCTAGTGTTGACTCATTCACGAGTTCTAGTGATTCTTTACATCAAGTCATTGCTATTTTCATTCTAGATTCACCATATTGGGATGCATATCTACCAGACATAGTATCTTTGTTTGTAGAATCCCACCTTGTAGATTTGGATACACCATTTAGGAAATTCATCTTCTATTTGATGTTAGCTACGATGAAGTTGCATCATCATTTCCATCTTTGGATATTGCTCTTGCCTCACCTGCATCAGCTTCTATCATGAAAATTTGTGTAGATATTCATGATTTATCATCATTTGCGACAATATTAGATTCACATCAATCCATACATAACCATACATCCATGGTTGCTATTCTAAAATCTTATATGCTACTCGATCCATCTTATTAGCATTTCGTCATGCATCAACATTAGCTTGGACATCTTTGAGCATCTTTTGAAGGCATCATTGGCATATTTTCAATCTTTGGATCATGTGCATCATTCAAAGACATTCATCTTACTTCTTACATATTCCTATTTGGTATGGGAAGTCATCTTGCATACATTTTTGGTGTTGTTTCTTCCCAAGGGGAGAAATGTTGTTCATTGTTTGTAGATCATCTTCAACATCTAGTGTGAAGCATCTAGTAGCATTACATGCATCATTCTAGGGGGAGGCTACATGTTTTATCTTCTCATCTTAGTTTTGGGAGGAACCATTTCCTATCATGGAGTTCATCACTTAATAGTTTCTAAGGGGGGGGTCACATGACCTTGTTGGGAATCAATGCGTCTCAACCTTGACAATTTCTAAGTTATTTATTTATTTTTATTTTATAGTTTTCCATGGATAAATATCATTTATGTTATTAAATATTTTTTCTCCATCAAAAGAGGCATGATATTTTGAGTTGGCACTTTTTTCACATGTTGGTGTCTTGAAAAATAAGTTATTAGTTGTCAAAAGATGCTCATTTAGTGTTCTAACATGGAAAGCCTATTTTAAAGGATGTTATGACAGATTCTATGACAACTATAAGGGCTAAAAGTAGGGGATATCATTTTGGACATGAGAATCATATATAACATGCATAAAATAATCTTTGCATAAGTTATTGATGGTTTATGATGCATGTAAGAGCATCTCCCATTTTCTCTAGAATTCTTATGACAACTTGTAAGAGGGTATATAATTTCATGTAAGAGACCATGCTTAGCATGTAAGGGTCGTATATATTTTTAACATGGTATTTTGGAACCATGTTTGACCCATGGTAATGTTTTATGGTGGTATTTTGAGCCCCTGTGAATCTATATAGTGAGGGATTGAAATGGAGACATTATGAGATGCTTTATAGGTACAAAGATGCTACTTGATTGGAGTCAAAATTGAGGAAGTTCTATGTATTTGAATCTCTTTGAAGAATAATATCTATAGACATGCCCTCTTTTCTTGGTAGAATTTTTTACCCGAAAGGGTTTTCTCCACGTAAATCCTTGTGTTATGTGTATGGCTCTTGATTTGTGTAATTTATTTGTAGTCTAAATAATTTCTCCATTAATTTTTACAATTTTATATTTCAGATTTGCAAGTTAAATCAGATTTCCATATTGTAGTGGTTGCCTTCATTTCTAACAGAACTTATATCTTTTCTCTCCTATGAGGAGAACATTCTTTGTACGTTGTGATAGAAGTGGTCCTTGGGGGGTCATCATGAGTTCTCCATCTATCACTTCTTCTTCACTTGTACATTTCATTTCATTGCATCATTTCTCTTTCAAAGAGGGTTTTTTTTTTCCACTAGATTTTTCTCCTTTACTCCAGTTTACGAGATATTTGTACATGAGTACCTAACAGGGCCTCATAGCTAGGACTCATCATTAATACATACATTACTCCCTAATTTTCACTTAAGAGTGGGTGTTAGTGTAAGTTGTTCATTATCTACCTAGTTAGCTAATCAGCTTTCTAGGATTGACCTTTTCACACTTAGCTTAAGTTTACTTGGTTTTTTTTGCTTTTGTCTCACTTCATATGGTTGAGACACATTTCCTCATGACTTGAGACACCTATTACATGTACACTTGCCACTTTCTCAACCACTTTTCAAGTGAGCTCACAAGTGTCCCACTATGGAGGGGTAGTCAAGGTTTCACTCCTATCTTCTCACCTCTTCATCCTTACCTATATATGCAAGGATTGATCATTGTATTATGGGTAAAAGCACAAAACTATGTCACACTTTTGGCCAAAAAAGTAATTCCAAAGGAATTACTTTCGGCTGGCACATTTTCGGCCAAGAGGGTTTCGATTGAAGCCATGAGGTAGTGACATGGCGCCTACGTGTGTGAGATACCACCCCTAGTGTGATATCTAATTTTCTGATTTTGCACTAGATAGATTTCGCTTGATCATAAAATGATAAACATTATGCATGAACTTGGTAACATTCAATGAAAGTAATCATCAAGAAGAGAAATTTCTAAACACCAACGGATTACTTTCTTTCCAATGAACAAAATTATATTTAAATATTGTACTTTCTAGGATCTATAACAACATTTAAATGCTAAGATCTCTGCTCTAGGCACATTACACTAGCATAGCCATTACACAGCCATTACAAGAGAATTGAAACATCAAATTTGGATATACTTTCTAAGTACAATATAGAACTAATTTCACCACACAGGCTGCTCAAAAACATCCTAACAGGACTATAACAACTCAAACATTTATGTCAGCTATAATAATATTCAAGGGAAAGTGTATAAGACTAACATGGATGCTTCACATTGTTTGACAGTCCACCATGCTTAATTCTGGGCAGTATTGACACTGGTATCATCTTATTACATACTTATTTCAGACTCTATGATTGTCTTATAAGGGTAAAAAATTCTGATTACACACAACAGTCCATATAACACTGGTTTCCTGATTACCAGTAGTAACAGTCCTCAACATTAATAAATTATGAGTGTAAGGAAGGTTGAAAGATGCAATATAATATAGACTTAGACCTGGTATAATATCGACCCAATCTGGAAGTGGTTGCAGCAGTTACAAAAGTTCCCGAAATGCTCGAACAACAGCTATAGACACCTCCTTTGCAATCCATTCCCTTGAGAATTGGTACATCCAGCCTCATACATCTTAGACACCTCTTCCAAAGTCCTCTAACAAAGCCCACATTCAGATTTTAGACATGCCACTGTAGCGAATCACTGTTCACGAGCATTGTAGCAAACACTATTCACGTGCACTGTAGCATGGGTACTGTAGCAACACATTAAATAGCTTGAAACCTGATTGATAATGGTTGCCAATGAATAACTTAGGTCTGCAATAGATATACCTTTAAACTGCCTCAAACCCTATGTTGATTTTTCACCTGTAAACTCCAAATGGACTCTTGAATGAAGCCCTCTCAAGCAATAATATCAGCTGGTATTGCACAGCCTCAAAATTGCACTAACACTGAAGAGTTTTCGTTCTCCAATGCAGAAATGGCAGAAAACCCTAATTGGTTTCCTCTCCAAGCACAAACTCCAAAGACACAATTTAATATTCTCAAAACATAATGAATCCGAATGCCTTTGATGCCCTTTTATAATTCCTCAAGAAGGTCGACCTCTTAAGCTGCTTTTAATCCTCTTTTGAAATCCACTTTAGGTTTTTAATAAAACTTTATAATATCTCTCTAACCTTGGGTGTCCAAAATAATAATATAAAAATGTACTTTAAGTGATTTAAATTGAGGGTCATGGCCTCATCGGAAATAAAGTACACTTTTAATTTATAATTTAACTTTATAGTATTTAATTATCATTAAAATACCTTTAATGATAATTAATCATTAATCATTTAATATTTTGCCCATCCAACCAAATAAGAGGTCAACATTGCATCTGAGACCTGTTTAGGTGCCTTACTAAATTTAGCAACCCTGACTCCCCTAAAATGGTGACTTACTATAAATAGTAAGTATGAAGAACTGAGTCAAACGAAGGCCAAACTGAACCCATATTGAGCTCTAAAGGAGAAAAACACCCTAATTATTGCCACAAAGGACCCTCTAACTATTAGTGTTAGCCTACGAGGGTCAATTGATAGGCTAATCCTTACGAACTCTAATGCTTAGAAAATGGGGACATTACAGTCCGCCCTCCCTAAAATTGCTTGTCCGCAAGCAATCTCCACTGCAAAGAAACTCCAATCCTTGGGAGGCCCAAAAGAAGAATTGTGAAATGTCCCACACATCCCTAATCGACTCTTGTAGCACCAACATAAACATAGTTGCACAAAATATCCCTAGATCCCAAACCCAGAATGGAAGTCTGCCAAGCCTAATACCCTCTGACTTCCTCTGCGCTACTCTGATCTCAACTTCACCATGCCAGAAGTGGTGAAGCAAACCAATGGGACCCATCCAATACACTGTACCAAACCTCTCACCTCCTAGATCCCAAAACAACTGAACCCCACATCCATTCGCCATATAGAGATAAAAATATCTGGAAGCGTCTATAACACAATATCTCTCTACAACTCTCGGTAAAATCCCATGGATGTGATAACTAACCAAACCATCATGCCCACTGACACCATAGTCATCCTGTAACCATGTACCCATAAGAAAACTTTGTGACATAGAAGTAGCAAACCCTGTTGGATACATATCAACATGATGTATAACTGACAACTGTCCTTGCAAGTAATCCCCCATAAACCGCTGAGTTGGGCGCTCATAGCTGCTAATCCCATCTTCTGAAGATGATGAATACCCATCCCACAAAGGATGGTATCTCGAAGCCAATCCACACGAATGCATCATCAAGTCCTCTGTGTGTGGATCAAAATAAAAATGATGAGCACTCCTCACTGTGTAGTTGCGGTAAAATGCTCCAACCTCTGTCAATGGCTCATCACTAACAACACTTGAATCGAGCAGTTGATCCCTCTAATTCTAAAAAACAACAAGCTGGCATCCAAAATCAGCTGCATGGGATGAAGTGATAGATTTTCTTCCAGGAGATGGAAAAAAATCAACATGGGAGCCATACTCCCAACTAGATGACACTCTGCAAATGCCCCATCAGGACGGAGTAGCGTCATGTACTACCACACAACTCTCAAGAGAATCCACCATTGTGACACAAGAGCTACCAGTAAACTGTCCTGCATCAACTATCACAGTACTGACCTCATGAGAACTTGATGCAACTAGTGGTTCTCTACTGCTCTCAACCAAGGTACTCATCCCAGCTGAAACTTTCGTACCTATATCTATGATAGATGTAACCACATTCTCACTACAACCTGTGGATATAAAATCCTCATTAACTGCCTCTGTATGTAACTGTACTATATCTGTAGTTGGTGGAGACTGTGCCAAACTCAACTCCTCGGTAAGCTTCTCAATCTGTAACTGTGACTCTTGAAGAGCCAACTGGGCACTCTGTAATGAGTCCATAGTCACCTCAAGCTCATGAGTGAGCTCATCAACCTTCTCCTCCTTTCCCTACAATGCATCATAACAAATGCAATCCCACTTGAGAAGGAAATCTCTGTTTGCAAGTAGTTGTAGCTAATTTTGTTTCATCATTCCAATCACTTCTTGAAGTGCATGTATCTCTGCAAGGGAAAAAACACTATCACCATGCTCATCTGTCAAAGGAGTACTCCAACCATACGTGGCCAACATCTGACGAGCAACATCAAAATTCTCAACAGTTGTGGCAACCATCCTATCATTAACCTTCAATTGGCTTGCTAAATGATGATACCCTTGTGACGAAACATCTCCACACAAATCTTCCAATTTGTCATCTGCACTGTAATATGAGGCTGAATCAACGTCACTCACCACATGATAAGCAACATCGTGTATGCTATCATCTATGCACACCTCAACATCTAGGGTACTGCTGCTATGCACCTCATAGGATGGCTCAATTGGCGAGGTAGAAGCTGTTGATGTAACAATATCTTCACACACTTCCACTTCCAAGGTGACTGTGTGCCCATCCACATCATGATCTTGGGATTCATTGTCATCAAATGAACTTTCTGATTCATTTTCTAAGGTCTGATTTTTGTTTTGCTGGTCACCAACTAATAAAAACTTGTTGTAGAGGTTTTTAGATACCTCACTTGTAGAGACCTCTTGTTCTTCCTTCCTTTCATTTTGTGATGTAGGCTTCTTAGAAATGGAAGTCATAATTCTATCTATGGTTGTAGGGTGTGAAAGCCATTCAACCTTCTTTTCCTGACTATGTATAAGCTTCTCCAATTTTCTCATCATGGCATTTAACTGCTTCTTGGGAATAGCCATGTTGTTCAATTGTAACTTCTGATTTGTAGCTGAAACCTACCCAACAAGTTGGCAGGAAACCGCTCTGATACCACTGTGAGATACCACCCCTAGTGTGATATCTAATTTTCTGATTTTGCACTAGATAGATTTCACTTGATCATAAAATGATAAACATTATGCATGAACTTGGTAACATTCAATGAAAGTAATCATCAAGAAGAGAAATTTCTAAACACCAACGGATTACTTTCTTTCCAATGAACAAAATTATATTTAAATATTGTACTTGTTGTCTAGGATCTGTAACAACATTTAAATGCTAAGATCTCGGCTCTAGGCACATTACACTAGCATAGCCATTACATAGCCATTACAAGAGAATTGAAATAACAGATTTGGATATACTTTTTGAGTACAATATAGAACTGATCTCACCACATAGGTTGCTCAAAAACATCCTAACAGGACTGTAACAACTCAAACATTTATGTCAGCTATAATAATATTCAAGGGAAAGTGTATAAGACTAACAGGGATGCTTCACATTGTTTGACAGTCCACCATGCTTAATTCTAGGCAGTATTGACACTGGTATCATCTTATTACATACTTATTTTAGACTCTATGATTGACTTATAAGGGTAACAAATTCTGATTACACACAGCAGTCCATATAACATTGGTTTCCTGATTACCAGTAGTAACAGTCCTCAACATTAATAAATTATGAGTGTAAGGAAGGTTGAAAGATGCAATATAATATAGACTCAGACCTAGTATAATATCGACCCAATCTGGAAGTGGTTGCAGTAGTTATAGGAGTTCCCGAAATGCTCGAACAGCAGCTATAGACACCTCCTTTGCAATCGATTCCCTTGAGAATTGGTACATCCAGCCTCATACATCTTAGACACCTCTTCCAAAGTCCTATAACAAAGCCCACGTTCAGATTTTAGACATGCCACTGTAGCGAATCACTATTCACGAGCACTATAGCAAACACTGTTCATGCGCACTGTAGCACGGGTACTGTAGCAACACATTAAATAGCTTGAAACTTGATTGATAATGGCTGCCAATGAATAACTTAGGTCTGCAATAGATATACCTTTAAACTGCCTCAAACCCTATGTTGATTTTTCACCTGTAAACTCCAAATGGACTCCTGAATGAAGCCCTCTCAAGCAATAATATCAACTGGTATTGCACAGCCTCAAAATTGCACTAACACTAAAGATTTTTCGTTCTCCAATGCGGAAATGGCAGAAAACCTTAATTGGTTTCCTCTCCAAGCACGAACTCCAAAGACAATTTAATATTCTCAAAACATAATGAATTCGAAGGCCTTTGATGCCCTTTTATAATTCCTCAAGAAGGTCGACCTCTTAAGCTGCTTTTAATCCTCTTTTGAAATCCACTTTAGGTTTTTAATAAAACTTTATAATATCTCTCTAACCTTGGGTGTCCAAAATAATAATATAAAAATGTACTTTAAGTGATTTAAATTGAGGGTCATGGCCTCATCGAAAATAAAGTACACTTTTGATTTATAATTTAACTTTATAATATTTAATTATCATTAAATACCTTTAATGATAATTAATCATTAATCATTTAATATTTTTCCTATCCAACCAAATAAGAGGTCAACACTGCATCTGAGACCTGTTTAGGTGCCTTACTAAATTTAGCAACCCTGACTCCCCTAAAATGGTGACTTACTATAAATAGTAAGTATGAAGAACTGAGTCAAACGAAGGCCAAACTGAACCCATATTGAGCTCTGAAGGAGAAAAACACCCTGATTACTGCCACGAAGGACCCTCTAACTATTAGTGTTAGCCTACAAGGGTCAATTGATAGGCTAATCCTTACGAACTCTGATGCTTGGAAAATGGGGACATTACAACGTGTTATTACTCTTTCAACCAAGTGGCTTTCAGTTGAAACCTTCTCAACCAAAAATGTCGAAATAAAATAAAATAAAAACAGCCCAACCATTTTGAATGCTCAGGCAAAATGGTTTAGGATGAGAGCTCGTCAGTCGAGGTCAAGACCAACAACACCCATATTTACCCAGGTTCTGTCCACGATCATTTGATGTATTCTTTGATTCTAGTTCTGTGTGTTGTCTTTCGTTTGAGAGATTTTTGTGATGTATTTGGAGTTAGGGTTTGATTGATTTGTTGAAAGAAATTATTCTCTTCCATTTTATTGGTTGAATGTTCTAAAAATTTGTGTTGTTTGTGATATTGATGAAGGAAATACATAGATTTGGTTATGATTAATTCGAAACATTATCAGATTTCATTGTTTAAACTGTTTGCTCTAGTGGTTTAGAAATTTGGGGTTTTGTGAGAAAAAGATGATAAAATCTCCTTAGCCTTCTCCTTCTTGAAAGAGCTCGGTTTGAAAACACAGCCTGTTAGAAGGCTTACAAACAAACTTAATAACAATTTCTACATATGCAATACACTGAAATCTAAATGTTTCAAAATAGTGACTATAAACTGAAAGTTTTAAGAACACTTTAAAAAACCCTAAAACAATTTTTGAGGTGATCTTTTAAAGCTAACCTAAGGAATTGACATTGAATAGAAACTACAGCTATACCTAGAAATCTATGCATATTGCCTCCAATATATTATTCTCATAGAAATATCCTCAGGCTCTACCCAATACTACTTGCAATAATATGGAAATTCACAAATTTTGAAAACTTGTTCTTACTCTTTGCACGAGATCCATACATAAGTGACGTTTTATGTTTCAGCGAAGGTTCATGGGAAAATTTTTAAGCAAGGATTCTTCGTCAACTCCCCTAGTTGCCATCCATTTTTATTGATCATACAGCCAAACACACTCCCACAACTCTGAAGGAAGTTGTTGGTGTTCCATCCATTCTTTAGTGTCAGTCCACTTAACTCTCCATTCTTCTAACCTTATTGTCATAGATTGTCGGTAGGTCTGCCAATAACAAAAACTATTCAGTTATTGCATAAGCATTGAATTAAAGTTGGAAGTCATCTCAAAATGCAAATGTGTTTTTCTTTGCAATCACTTGTTATAGCTTAAGAAAATCCAAATATGGTACCAGCAAATGTTAACGAGAAACTAAGCAGAAATATTTTTATCACTATAAGATAAAAAGCAAGTGTTGAATCCTCTTTTAGAAGCTTACAAATGGAGAGGGAAGATGCCAGCTTATCTATAATTCAAGTACAATTGTTTTTTTTGAAAATAATGGATCCTATAGAGAGACCCAAAACATCAACAACTTATATCTATGCAGGTCATTCCAAAAAATCCACACTCGGTTATACACTGAAAATAAATTCCAATCAATCAAAAAAAATAAAAATTTGCATTTAGTTACAATAAAGAGGAAGCCTATTTGTAGGATACTTTCAGTGCTCTTAGGAAGGAAAAGATTGAATAGAGTTTTAGGATACGACATGTATCATATTTGTGGCAAATGGGCTTATATATGAATTTCTAGAGAACATAAGTATTGACATTATCATGATAGTTGAGAAAGATAATTAGTTCTCAAGGGAATATGCATTTACTTGTAACTAATGTGATGACCATAGGATTGACATCCATTTGGAAGTTTGAGATCCTTAGTAAGGAAACCAAGGATCTTTAGCCTAAATTCATGTATATCCCATTTCAACATTGCTACAGAGAAATCAATAGACTTGCTAACTATTTGGAAAGCAAAGGTGTAATCTGCGATACATTGTCCGTAAAACAAGCTTCAAATTAGATAAAAATGGTTTGGTTTGGAAGCCCCCCTAAAGGATACACTAACATTCTAAACAAGAACAATGAGAAAGAATATGTGAACAAGGCTAAGGTTAAAAGAACCTAGGGGTATTTATTTAAACATCATTTATATCACATCAAATCTTTATTCACTCATTGAGGAAATTGCCATCAATTTGGGAAGTGGCAATACAATGCATAGTAGTTGATATCAACAATCATCATGTTTAAGGCATATTGTCTACAGGTATGGAATAGTGTCCACAATCTTCTCATCACCTCTATTTTATTTGTTGTTCTCCTACTTTGTTCCACACCTTTATTGTCTATCTTAGCATTCAATTGGAATTTATTTCCCTGTATGCACTTGCAATAGTATTCTAGTGGGTTATAGAATATCGTCGTAGGGTGTAGTGAGAATAAAGACTTGTGAGGCACACCATAAGCTGGTGCAATCTCTAATAGAAGATTGAAAAATATCCTCTACATTGAGGATGGAGGAACTTTGGGCATGGTTTAGGTGTTCCTTGCTTGTGTAGTCAGGGTTAGGGGGCCTTATCAGGCTACCCAACCTCACAGCCATAACCATTCATAACACACAAAAACACAAATTAAACAGGAAACAAATACAAATCATTTTATTCCTGCTTCAAAATTAAAGTTACATTTTAGACAACTTAAATTAAATTATTAAATTATTTCCTTAGCTCAAAAAGGGGACATGATAGTTTGCTTGGAAAATTAATTTTTAGAAATACATGTGTACACAATATATGTAAATGCATGTGTATGTACATACATACATTTTTCCTAAATTTACATTTCTATAAATTCAAAATTGAAGACCCAAAATTTTTAGTTCACCATGTGTACATGTACATGTATACATATATGTATGCACGTGTGTACATATATATATGTATGTGTGTACATGTATACATTATGTACATAATGCGCGTACATGTATGTGTACATATATATGTACATGTGTACATGTATGTATGCATTATATATACATATGTGTATGTGTGTATGTATGTATGTATTATATATGTATGTGTATGTGTGTATGCATATATATATATATATACATACATGTATGTGTGTATGTATGTACATGCATATGTATGTGTGTATGTATGTATGTATTATATATGTATATGTGTTTGTGTGTGTATATATATATATATGTGTGTGTATGTATGTACATGCATATATGTGTATGTTGCTATGTATGTATGTATGTACATAAATATATGTATGTATATGTACACATGCATGTACATATATATATTTATGCATACATATTTATGTATATACATACATACATATATATATATATATACCATTTCATGTACATGTACATGTGTATATATACATACATATGTACATACACACATACACATATATGCATGTATGCATGTACATACATACACACATACATGTATGTATATATATATATGTGCATACACACATACACATACATATATAATACATACATACATACACACATACACATATGTATATATAATACATACATACATGTACACATGTACATATATATGTACACATACATGTACGTGCATTATGTACATAATGTATACATGTACACACATACATATATCTATGTACACACGTGCATACATATATGTATACATGTACATGTACACATGTTATCTAAGTTGTTACAAAAGGTGAACTATTGAGTTAAGTTCATTGAAGAAGAAAATAAATTATATGATGAAATAAACCATTTGATGCTTACAAGGCCAAGGTTTCTAATTAAACATAGCATTCGCGAGGCCTAAATTCATCTTTCATGAAAGAAAAAGATGATATCAAAGGAGAAATTGTGCCTACAAAATGTACAATGTTTATATTTTATTCCTAAGGAATTCAGTTCAAAGAATTTTAGTTATTACTTTAATATGTTTTAAGTTATCGAAAAATTAAGGAAATGTTAACCTTTTTATTTAGTGTTTGATTTAAAAAATAATTGATTACAAAGAAAGGCTATATATGTGACCAATTGTAATGAAGAGTATTTTTTTATTTTGATCTAATTTTAGTATAGAGTGGTTGAAAGGATAAAGATATTTTTTCCATATTTATTCTTGGTTGCATATTACATGCATCTATGATTTAAAAGGTTCACATAGAGATAGATATAAAGTTTGAACTAGATCTCATTAGATACATTTAAATTTAAAAATGTTTTCTAGTTTTGAAACTTGAAAATTTTACATTTAATTTAAATATATATATTTTTTTAGTTTTGAAAAAATTTCAATTTAAATTTGTTTAGTTCATCATGTAATTTTGTTTTAATGATATGCCGATCTCTATCTATTTATATATACCATGGCCGATGAGGGATCTCATCATTCCCCTTGAGCTATAAGCTCAAACTAGATCAAATATATTTCAGGATAGTATTACTAGATTAGACAATGCTCTAAAATGTTTAGAGAAAACAATTCACAACTCTCCCAATTTGGCTAATCGAGATAGATTAGTCACTATTATAAAAGAGATTATTAAGATGATTGAGACAATTCGATCATACAATCCTTATGATGAAATCAAAATTGAGCAGTTTTATTTTTCTCTTGCCAGGAGTGTTATTGGCACAGTGAAACATAGAGAAGTTGCCAAATTAGTTTTAGGTGAAAATGTGTTATCCATGTTCCCATTTTATAGAGGAAAAAAGTAAAATTAGAGGATATGTGGTTACGAGGTGTGAAGATCCTCTTGTTGCACCATTCATATACCCTAGATGGTTGGCATCACTTCATAGATGGCCTCATAATGATGAGTTGGCACTGTATTTTGTCAAACAGTTATATGCAAAATTTTATTTACATATAGAGGTGGACTACACATCTTATCTCAAGCATGTTGGCCAGGGTAAAGTCTGTTTATCTGACAAACCACAGTTTAGACCTTCAAATTTTCCACCACCTGTGGATAAGAGGGAATTAGTTGGCCCAAACCTTTTGGTTTTACCAAAACGTTTGGAATTGGTAGTAGTAGGGGAGGCAACAATAGGCTCCACTCAGAGTCATAATTTTTATAACATTGCCTCTATCAAGACACAGATTGATTAGATTTCATCTGATCGAGTTGGGAGATACTTATTACGCCCCTGGATCAACCTTCCTCCCACTAAAGCTACATCTACATTGTATGATCCACTTATTAGTGCCGATTTACCTACTCTTACAGATGTCGAGCATATGACCCACACGACTCTACATAATATGTGTAGACTCTCAATTTTGGATTTACTAGCAGCATATCAGGTTATTAGTGAGGACCATGGGATCGCTCTTGATAGGGTACCAGACTTTATTATACAATGAAATCCTCATACACATATGAGCCACGGGGTGGAAAATGTAGCTCAAGATATTCCACATCAGCCTACAGGATCCCATGCACATCATGTTTCTATTGATCCTTTAGCTTGTCTAGGTAGACATCAAGATGTTACAAGTCACGTTGAGGCTACTGTGACACCTGATCTTGTCCATGGGACATATAGTCAACTTCTTTTTGCCACTGATATTGTACATGCTACAGAGCCCCTTGCGATGTCTTTACATTCTCATGATCTTAGTAACATTGGTAGAGCCATCGAGTAGGCACGACAGGTACTTTCAATTTATAATTTAAATACATATATAAAATTGTGTTCTAAAAAATTATGTAATGCATTTTAAAAACTTCTAGTTGTTTAACTCCTGATTGAAATTGTGTACTTGAAAATTTTAAGCAATATGGTGATTTGTTAGACTTTGGAAATTTGGAGCATGATGGCGATCCCGCATAGTATGTAGATGAGGTACATTTAAATTTAATAAAAAAATTAATTACTTAATGTTTAAGTTTGAACACATTGAAGTCAAGTACATTGTAATTTTAGATAATTTTACATATATGTACTTGAACACATGCAGGGGTTGGGACGAGGCTTAGGACACAGATCGAGAGATCTTGGATTGGGACATGGATCCACACATCTTGGATCAGTAGAGCAATTGGTCCATGGATCGAGGGATATATTGGGCTATGGATCGAGGGAGAGATCGAGCCATGGATCGAGGGAGTGGTCAAGGGAGAGATCGAGGGATAGATCAGGCCAGAGATCTAATGATTCTATTCATACCAGACATCCCTCTCTTTGAGATTTGTTTAATAGTATTACATGTTTGAGATCAAATTATTACATGTTGGAGACACTTTTTATGATTTATGTATTGAACATTTGCACATGTGTTGTACTTATATATTTTATGGTACACATATATACTTGTTATGATTTACATGTCACATTCATACATTTATGTTTTATGGTTTGAATCTAGGTTTATTATATGCATGCATTATTATGGTTTGGTGTTCACTTACATTACATCTATAAATACATTGTGCATTATTAGTTTATGGTTTTATTTATTTAGCAAGGAACAAGTACCTTTATTTAAATTTAAATTATGGTTTGTTCAAATGCACTTGTTGTAGATATCTATTTACATCGTGAAATCAAAATGTTGTCCACTACCTAATGGTTGCTATTTGTAAATTTAAAAAGATGGACATGTACACAATTAATTTAAATAAATAGTTCAAATGAATTTGTCTTTAATAAATAGGTCAAGAAATAGAAAATTTTGAATGCAAATATGCTTGAGATTAATGCTATATTTTAAAGTAGAACATAAAATGCAATTGGAAATAGATGATAGTTCTTGAATTCTTTAAAGCTCTAAATATTCATTTTTAAAGTCACTCTAGGTTAAATACATTTAAATTGTGCATATATCATGCTATACATGAACTTAAGAATTCCATATAATTCAAAGAAAGCATGTAAGCTATAAGTGGAGTTGAATGTAAATGAAATCAAATTTCTAGTCTTGAAAGTTTAAGAATTCCATGTGGAACATTTATATATATGCAATTGGAAATTGATATATTTAAATCTTGAAAGTTATGCACATTTAATATAAGTATCTAGATCTTCTTGGATGACAATTCTATATAAATTAAAAATTGATCAATCCATATTTAATTGTACTGGAAAGATGGACCATTACATACATGGTCTCAAGCTATACATGGTAAACAAAGTTAAATTGATGCCAAAATGTAGCTATCTCAAGCACCCCAAACACCATCACTATGATTCACTACAATGTTCATGTATTCCAGTGCACCTTGAGGCACGAACAAGAAAGACCAAACCAAGAGAACCTGGATACAATCTAACATTAACAAAATGGATTTGATAACTATACTTAAAAGATAGGAGCTAATGTTCTTAAGCAAATTTGGATTCAAGATCAAATCAAATTATAAGGTCAAGTGATTTTTTATTAGGAGATTGGATTTGAAATGGATGATAATCCAGATTAAGGATAAGGTCCCTAGATGTTGAAATCTTTGGGTGATGATGAAAGGACAATATGATGTATGGACTAGATTGAGACCAAGTAACCAAATTTTGATGTTCAAGTGATGATTTTTTATTAAGGATGGAGAATGGATGTATGGTTGAGATGGATCTAGATGGATAATTTTTAAATGATTCTAGGATGATTATGGTTAAATGGGTTATTACTTGATAACATGATCTTAACTTGATGATTAGGATGGGGGATGCTTACCTGATGAAAATAATAAAATTAGGATGTGATGATTAGGATATATGAAAATCCAGATGATCATTTAAAATAATTGAATGTCGTGCATTAGTAATGTATAAAAAATAAAGAAAGCTAAAGACAATTTATGTCTAGATTCTTCACCACTCAAACACCAAATCAACTAGATAATATAATTTTGTGGAGTTGAATGATCAAATGAAATGAAAGATTCATGTGAACTTAAGAATTCCATGGAACATTTAAATTTAAATGCAAAATTGGAACATAAACTAGGTTTTGTACAAATTGTTGCATGTATATATATATTCAATCTAGCTCATGTATATAAGTGGAGTTGAACAAATATTTAAATTAAAATATTTGAAAGTGAAAGTTTAACAATTCCATGTCAAACATAAAAATACAATCAAGGAATGTAGAGATGATATAAAGGACTTTCTAAGGAAAAATACATGAACTTTTTAATTTCTAAGTCAAGTTAGGTTTCAAGTAAATTGTGTGCATGCACATATATATGTATGATCTAAGATAATTCAACAAATTAATTTGAAGATTCTTGAGTGAACTTAAAAGAATGAACCATGTCCAACATGTAAAAATACAATTGGAAATTTAGATGATTTAAAGGAATTTAGGTAAAATGTAAATGAAAACATTTTTAAAGTCATTAGGTTTTGTATCAAGCATATATATGATCTAACATACATGTCACATTCTAAAAAAAAACCCATTCTAAATCATGTCGCATGTCCAATCAATACAAATATATATTATAGATCTAGTCATAAATGTGTACATATATCCAAAAAACAACTTAAAGCTCCTAGTACATAAAATCTGGATCCTCTCTATCTTTAATTATCTCTAAAATATTTTCATGATCTTCAATAGGCAACCTCCAATTTTGTTTGGCACATCATCTTTTAGGTAAAGTTTCTAAATTTATTTTTGTTGCCAAAACTAAGTGACTGTAATGTCGAACCTTTTGTCCTGGCCTATAATCAACAAACATAATACCATTTTTATCTATCTTTATTTGTTGATAATATGTGCTTTCAATAATGACTGATCCAATGGGATACTCTTGTCTATCACCATTTGTCATCGATTTGACCAATTTACTTTTTGGTTGTGTACATCTTAGTAGATAGTAATCTACACCTTCACTACAACAAAAATATCTCCTGTACACACACCACATATATACATAAAGTAAATTATACATTTAAGTTGTAAAAATTTATATTTTATATTTGAAACTTACTTAAACATAGAATATATATATATATAAATCTTGATTTTAACTAAATTAATCAATTTACATACCTGTAACAACTAAATCATATACACGTTTGTAATCAGTTGAATATAGTGGATCATAGACATCAACATTGTCATCTTCAACAAAAGGAGGCATTGATATTAATTGTTTCATTTCCGATTGTGAAACATACACATCTCTAATATTCTCACATTGATCAATATTTGCATTGTCCTCAATGCAATCAACACAAAAACATGATTTTTCTCTCACATTAATTGCATAAGGCCTACTACTCCCCGTTGTCATGATTTGATGCAGATTTCTAATACCATGAATTGCTTGACAATTATAAGAATTTGATCGTTCAATATTTGTTTAAATTCAAACTTAAAAATTCAATTTGAAATCATGTATGTACTTGAACTTTGAAATTCAAATTTTTAACAAATTTTGACTAGACAAGTACCTGTAACTTCCCAAAAATACCGTGTGTTGTATGTTTAGTCGCGAGCAGAAAAATGGATTTTACACCATTCAACAATTCTGTTTGCATTTCATATGGCATTACCTACAAGTTACACACAAGTTGGCACAATTTGTCACCTATTACTTTAAAGGAACTTAAAAAAATTTAATTTAGTTTTTAAATGTATATATCTAATCTTTTAAAAAATATCAAGCTAAATTGGGCATATATGTATGGTAAAAACTTTACATACCAACAAGTTCATGTTGATGAAGTGCACGCATCACACATGCTCCTGCTCCATCATGCTCTCCTTTTCCATTTTCAATCTCATAAAAATTCCACAAAAACTTGGTGTTGCATCTAGCATGTTGACTGCTTAACCAAACAAAAGCTTTTGTAGACTTAAATTGTCTTATGAAGTTACAAATAATTAAACACTTGAAAACCAAATTAGCTTCAAAAAAGTAATTATATATATAGATTTAAGCAAGCAAACAATTTAAGTCTCAAAGTTAAAAGTAAATATAAATTAAAAAATAATGTATTTACCAGCACATCCATCAAACCATATCCAATGTTGTTCTTGATTTATGCCACGTTGTCTTAGGTCTTCAAAAAACATTTTGAAACAATGAGCTACATAGTTTCTATCATGATTTGTATCATCACTGATATAAAAGTGAACCTCTTTAATGATAATTCTATCATCTTTGCTACTTTATATTCCATTTATCGCTAACTCTGCATGCTTGTAGCAAACTTGCAGGAAGATTGCAACTTGCTCTAAATGATAATATTGACTTTGGATCTCAGTTTGAGGACTAAATGTATAGTTCTCAAATAAATATACAATAGATAGAATACAACCTGGTGGAAAACAATTCTTTGAATCACGAAATTGCTTAGCTTGCCATCTTGCACCGTGACAATGTTGGATATGTGGCTATATGATATTGCAAAATTTACTCATGAATTCATTGTAAGGCAATCCACTCTCTTTGAGAACAATTTTTTTGGCCTCAACTCTTGACTTCGTTAGGTATGTCTCGTATTCAAATCTCTTCCAAGTAACTTGCATTTCATTATTGTCAACATGTAAAAGATTTTTCAAATCTCCACAATCATTACATACATTTTTTATACACTGAACATTGAATTCATCCGAATTTTCTAATTTTTCACATATAAGAGACTTCACAAATTGTGTTGTGCTTCTAGGGATGGATAAATTTCGATCAATTGTTGCCATAAATTTTCTATATGATTGTAGGTGTAGATCAAATTCAACATGATTTCGACAACAAGAAGTTTCACGTACTTTATTTATACGTACAAATGATGGTCATAGTGTTTCAAACATCCTTTGAAAAATCTTCACATTTGAAAATTCTTGTTTAAATGCTTCAAAAAGTTCACTTTGTGTTGTATCTATAAAATGTTTTGGATGAGAAATTTTTGTACCATCATCACCTATTATTTGTATAGTATCCCTTCTATTGGAAGAAACATAATAGTGGGTGGTCCAATAATCAACTACCTATTTCTTTACATCTTTTGAAATTCTATCTTTTCGAAGAACCCTACAAATATTTACCCAATTTTTTTCAATTTTTCCATCTATATTTCATTTCTTTTTTCATTATACCTTTGAACAGTTCTCCTAGAAACATTTAGTAATTTAGAAATCGCTTGAACTTGTATTCTATGTGATAATTTCTCACTAGAAATTATAGTCATCAACGCTCTACATGCAACACTTAAATCACTAGATCGACTCTTTTTTTAAATACATTCCAATGCTTCTTACAAGTTTTCAACAATTGTTTGTTTTAAATTTGATGACCGTTTCCTATTATCAACCCCTAACAACTCCAAAATAGGGGTCATTTATTTTCGTCTAAATAACTTTGCAACTAACTGTGCTCTTCCAATTACAAATTTTTCTTCAAAAAATTCATCCCATATTTTTTTAAAGTGTAATTTTAATGTGCTTTCAGATAACATAAGATTTCAGATGAAATATTATTGAAAAGAGAATCTACATCGATCTCCATTAGATTTTCCATACCATAGTCCAAAAAAATTATATTAGTACTAGGTTCAGTTTATTCTTGTCCCTGTACATCACCTTGATCATCAATATTTTCCATGGGTTGTTGTTCAGTAGATATTCCTTCATCCGCTTTTCTCTTTCTTTGTCTTACTCGTGTTCGATCATACTTCTTCGATCTAGTCCTTGGATTTTCCATCTCAAATTGCACTCAAATTTGAATTCATGCCTACATACAAATTTGTACACACATGAGCTTTCCATGAAACATGTACAGGTAATATAGCATAAATATTTTAAAAAGCTTGTAACTAGTTCCAAAACATAAACATAAAATATTTAAACAAAAGTCTTTAATAAACATAAACATGCAAAACATAAAATATTTTTAACTGAATAATACATACATGTGTATAAAATTCTATATAATTCTCAAATAAAATTCTATATAATTCTCAAATAAAATTATATATAATTCTCTTGAAATAATTCTTTATAAATATATAATTTTATAGAAGAGACACTTAAAATTATATATAATTCTCAAATAAATAAATAAAAAAGAAACTTCTCGATAATGATATCTTTGATTTTTTATATAAATTTACTAATTTCATAAGTATGCTAATTTTATGTATATATATTGGAAATAAAAATAAAGGCAAAGGTAAATTTAATAAAACATAGGTATTTAAGGAGGACATGTACGAACAAGAATGGAAGAACATAGAATTGGTGATCAATAATAATAAAATCTAAGAATTTAAATAGTGAAAAAAACAAATGCATTCATAATCAAACAATTTTTAAATAAATAAAATAAAATAGTCTTCTTTCTATATAATTCTTTATTAATATATTTTTACAAATATTTATTTGATGTTAATATTTTAATAAAAAAATAGTGAAAACAAACTTCAAATGCATTTTTCATAAAACATAATCAATTAAATAAGTTGAAGATCAATACATACCTTAAAAATAGCTCTCCTATTGTCCAAATGTCTTTTCTTTTGGTGAAATAAGTCTTCTAAATTTTTAAAATTATAAACCTTCTAAAATGTTGAAATAAACCTTATTTAATCGAAAATAGTCGAATATTTTGAAATATTTGTTATTTTTGAATTTTCTTAAGTTAGGAAATTAAAAAGAAAATATTTTTTTATTTCAGTCATTTTCGGCCGAGTTCTTATCGACTGGTGAGTTTTCAGCCAATTACTTTTCAATTGAGCCAGTACCAGTCGAGAAGTTTTCAACCGAAACCTTCTCGATTGAAACCCTCTTGGTCGAGAATGTCTAGTTGGCATCCTACATGGCAGACAACTCATCATTTCTTAGAATTTTCTGAAACATTTATTTTTGACAGAGTATTTCTTTAGTCATATTGATCTTTTTACAAAAAATAAAAATACCCTTTTGTAGAGCTCAAAGTGTAGAATCCAAATATATAATTTTTATAATATTTTGATTAGTTTTAATATATTTTATTTTTAAAATAATGCAAGTAGGTTTTAAAAATAAAAAAAGAGGCTAATTAGATATTAAAAGAAAGTAGTAAAACTTACTAAAATGTTTTAAATTTTATATGGGGCACAAGAGGAGAGCGTCTACTTCAAAAAGGTATCTTTTTTTTTTAAAATGATTAAAAAAAATTGAAATTAGTTTATGATCCGTGAAAACTGTCAAATTCTGACATGTTTGACTTTAAAACATTATTATGAGAAAAATATACATCAAAATGTGATTTTTTTTTCCATGCACAAGATATTGAAGTTACCTATTTGAAAAAAAAAAGGGAGAAATGAAGTTTTTTTTCAATTTGTTTCTTCATGGCCCGTGAAGTCACTCTTTTATGAAATTTTCAGCATTCCAAAATTTGTCCTTAAATTGATAAAAACATAACGAAAACAATTACTTTTAAAATTTTAAAAATTACAGGAATAAACTACACCAAAAGTTCTACATTTTATTAGTTTACACCATTTTGAAATTCAAAACATAAAGACCACTCTTATGTGGTCGAAGTTCAAAAAAATTTTGTTATTGGCCGATTCTTTTATAAAGTGTGACACAAGTTTGTGTTTTTACCCTTATACCCTTTTCATTTCATATTTGATAGATATACTATTGTACATATTGTAGACACTAAAAAATGTCCTAAATTATATCATACACTCAAATCAGGTATACTAACATCATTTCCTCCTCAAACCCATGTCCTTTTTTTGCTTAATTGATTAAATTATCCTAACTATTTAATTAATTACATTATATGCATCTATTAACCTAATTCATTTAATTGGGTTAATTCCTCCATTTTCATGCTAACATTTCATCTCATTAAATTAAATGAATCAAAGTTATTTAATTTAAACTCCTAAGTCTTCTTATTTAATTAAAATAACCCTAAGTTATTTAATTAAATATCATTTCACCTTTCCCCATTCATTAAATCATTTAATTTAATGAATATCACTTTATTCTTCAAAGTCTCTTAATTACATGATTAAACCTTATTTAACTAAGCAATTATCTAATTAATCTTTTCCTCCCACTTGCAAGGGAATATTCCTCATTTACACATTCCTTCGAAAGGGGAATATTCCTTCCCCTTCTACACAATTAAACTTTGTTTTAATTTGCAAAATATCCTTTTCCCTCACCCATGAGAATATTCCAAAGAATATTCTCTCTCCTCCAATCATTTGAGAAAGGAAATATTCTCACAAAACTTCAAATGCAAGTTAACTTGTGACTTCTTATACAAGTTAACTTTTGACCTCTTGTATAGGTCAAAAGTGTGTGTGTTTGGAAGGAATGAGAACCCCTGATTAAATCTCATCTTGCGTTCTCACCTGTTGATGAGAGTCCATGATCCATGCCTCCAATTTCCTCCATCCTTGACCATTGATTAGTGTTTTCAATCTCAACCCTTCATTTCTCATTTGATTTCCTATAAATAGATCACTATTTGGAGACAAATGGATCCATCTTTTTCAGATCAAACTTATGTTGTTGAATCACTCACACTCACACTCACACTCATATTTGCACACATTTATCACTTTTTAGTCTAAATTAGTTGCATAATAGTTTAGCTTCCATTAATGGCTTCCATGCATCCATTTAGCTAATTAGATAATTAGGGTTTGGACCTTTTTAGTTTAAATCTCATTTAGACTAGTTTAGTAATTGCATATATATATACATCTTTTAACATGAAATCATGGTAGATTAACTCTTGCATCATACTCATTTTAGCATAAATCATGTTTTCATCCACATATCACAATAGTTTCATCGATTCTCTTCAATAAAATTGATCGAAACAAACTCAATACCCATGAGATTGGGAAAAGGGTCATCGTTACACATCAACACGACGCCAATCCCCTAGTAGAATAAGTTTGAATGGATTAAAGTAGGGGTTTCTAAAAGCTTGCATAGTTTAACTTGATTAGTTTAATGGCTTCCATTTTAATTTACATTAGATGATTTTATTGGGACTAAGGTTTAGTGGCTAAATTGCACTTCGTATCCTCATGGATCAAGTGTGGTTAACCCGTTCTAATCCACCAATCACACATATTTTATTCACTTGTGGAAGTTGTTTCATGCTCTCTTTGATCTTGACATTCTCCAATAGTCTTGTTGTTGTCATTGTGTCATTGTGTTCCACATGACACTTGTGTGTATGCTATTGTGCAGGTACAACATGTGTTTGTTGCATTGACAAACTTGTTGCCATTGTTTCAAAAAAAAGTTGTTCTTTTAGGTTTTTCTCTAAGCATGTTGGCTTGGGGCATTATAATGTGGGAGACACATGAATAAATGTATTTGATGGTTATGTATTATAAAAAATATTTAATGCATATGAGATAAGTCATCTTGGGTGCTTGGATTGAAGAGAGAAATTGGCTTGCCTTGGATGTTGTATTTCACTCTTAGTTCTAGAGTCAAAATTTGGTGTGCAACTTGGAGATGTCCTTGGTTGCATTAATTAAGCGTGACTAGAATTCTTATTAAGTCTTTCCTCTCTTAGTAATATCTTACCTATAAATAGAAAGGTTTGGATGGATGTTAAACATCATCTTTTGGTTGATCATTATCTTGTGTGTGTTCATTATGAGTGAAGCTTGATGTACATGACCAAAGACTTGAGTTGATTGTTGAGAGATCTTCAGGAGAATGTGGTGGGACATGTGGATCTCATTTGTTCCTAGATTAGTCTTGTGATGAATGCAACAATTGCTCATTCCTATTGAAGAAGTTCATATCTTGCATTTCCTCTTTGAATAAGAGTGTTTATCTCTTGTTAAGGCTTAGATTTTATAGTATAGAGCAACTATTTTGTTGAGAATACATTAGTTTTAGTGTTTTGGAGGATGATTTTTTTTTTTCTAAAGGGTTTTTCCAAGGTATTGGTCTCTATCTCTCTTGTGTAGTTGTTTTAATCTTTTATTCATTTTTGTTTGTGTTGTTATGCCAAATTCTTACAAGAATTTAAATGGTGATAACTTATGACATCTTTCCTCATAAGGTTAATGGTGGGAATTGTTTCATATTTTATTGGTATTAAAACTTAATTTTGAAAATTTGGTACTAGTAATGAATACATTTTCTTAAGCTTCCTTGGGGAACTAAGTGAGGGGTGCTATTGGTCATTGGTTGGGGGAATTTTCAAGCTATAAGTAAGCCCTAGAGTATAGGAAAATTTAGAAAGGGGCTTGTGCAAGAATTTGAAGGAAAAGGACACATCCTTTTTCCACTTGTCATAGAGGATCCTTCTATATAGGTAAAAATTCTCATTTAATGTATACATTTGTCAAGTTTGGAAGAGAAAGAGTTAGAGAAGAGAGAGGAGCAAAGGTCTAAATAATCAAGTCTAGTTTTTCCCAAGTAGTGTTGTTAAGGTTGGCCCTCTTAGCCATAGAAATTACAACATTTTCTTCTTCATGTTTCTTGTGGTTGTTAAAGATTTGATTCTTTCTTTTCTATTTTCTTGTTATTTTATTTATTTATTTAATGTTAGGTTAGTTGTGACCTCCTAGACAAGATTTCTTGAATTTCTTGAAAATTTCTTTATAGTCTTTTATGATGGCTTCTCTCTTTCTTATTTCGTCCTCTTGAATTTTTATGTGTCATTAATTTTGAGTTGTTGTGCTAGAGTTTTGGTACAAGATGCGAGGATTCAAGATGTTGCTTATTGATCCTTGGTGCTAACTACCATATTGAACTTGGGGATATTAGGAGATCTCCTAAATGAACCTTAAGATCATACTAGTAGAATAAGGACTTGTGATATTGCTATCAGGATTCAACCATGTAGTTTTCGAGTTAAACTCATTGACCCCTCCTACTTATCAAAATAAGGACCTCCTACTTATTAGAATAAGGACTTATTGGAATTGAATATGAGATGAACGTAGAAATTAATAAATAATGTGACTAATAACATCCTCCATTGTTGACATCCTAGGTAGCATTAAATTATGTTTCTTTTAGGTAAATTTTATGTTGTTTTAATATAATTATTTTCTACCCCAAAAGGGAACACATGATTAAGAGGTGACTTCTATTCTAGATATTATCTCGGTAGTATTAGTGTCCATTTCGAGGTGTGACGTGGCAATGAGTATGGTTTATTGTCCACGTAGGCTTAGGGATTGGCTAAGGTGCACAAATTCCAAGAGCGTGTTCATAGACCGGAGGGATTAGTCACTCGGTGGCATTGGCCAAGGTCGATTCAGTTGTCGCAAAGATAAACTTGAAAAGTTCTCCACGCCTATCCCGAATTGACATGAAAATAGTTGTTCACCACAAAAACAAAACGAGTCACTCCAATCTAAGAGAAAATTGTAGCCTAACCGAAAGTAAGGGGCGAGGTTTACATGTGGACGATGTGAGTGCTCGAGAGCTATCATACAAAGCAGTTCTTTGTTCAATTTTTTTTAATGATCTGAGCTCCAGATCATGGCGTCCCTCATACCGTTTAGGTTTCCCACAACTGCTTCTTACACACCCACTTTCACACTTGATGAAAAACACAATTTTGCAGGCCATTCAACGGATTTCACCCAATTGCTTCTTAAAGTTAGGCCTTCCAGATTGAAGACAAGAGCAGAAAAAAAATTCAACCTGTGGGAGCTATTAGGAGGAAGAGGACTCGCAGGAGGTGAAGAAGGAGTTAAAACAGAGCTCAAGAAACAAATACCATCTAATTCAAGTGAGCAGCCTTCAAAGTTTTCTAGTGAAGAGAAAAATGAGCAGAAAGGCCTCGCAGACATGGTTTCTGTTGCTTCCAGTGTTGATGATAACGCCTTCAATAAGGAACTACAAGGCTTGACAGGTGGGTTCCCTGGTGGCGAAAAGGGCTTACAAAAATTTCTTAAGGATAACCCACCTCCAGCTAAACAATTAGGTTCCTCTGAATTGGGAAGTATGATTTTGTCAAAGTCCAAGGCGCCACCTTTGCCACTTCTAATGCCAGGTATGATTGTAATTGTAAAGAATCCCAAGAACCCATATCATATGTACAGTGGAATTGTACAGAGGGTCACTGATGGAAAGGCTGGAGTGCTTTTTGAGGGTGGGAATTGGGATAAACTTGTGACTTTCAAGCTTGAGGACTTGGAAAGAAGGTCCAAGGGTCCACCCATGTCAAATCCAAAGTCTGCGATTCTGGAAAATATTAATATCCCATGATTTTTTTAATTTATTGGCCTGTTTGATTGGAAGAATATTTTTAGCAGCATTGTTAGGTTAAACACGGAATTCATTTGTATCTTTGTATGTAAGAAAATGAGGATTTGTAGAAAAAATTCGGTCTGTTTGTAAGCAGCATTGGTTAGAGAAACATGAAATTCATCTGTATCATTTTCAGTAAGCAATTGAGGATTTATTTTATTTTCTGTATAGTTATTTTAAAAGGGTAAAGATTACAGAGAATTACTTTATCTTCTGTTTAATAAAAATAAAGACACATCCTGATGATAGAATACTTCAGTGGTCTGAAACGTTGATGTTCAAGTAATCTAATACGTTTTAACCCCAGAATCCTTTTCTTGCTATTATTGACTGTGGAAGTGCTGAATCTCTCAAAGCTAAAGACAGTTTTTACTTTTTCAGATCACTGCCAAAGGGTACCAAATTGTTTTGTCAGCCCGCCGGATAGAAGCCCGTTAGGCTATTGTCTTATGAGGAAGGGATTGTTTTAGGGCGAGGGAATTGTTTGACCCTCTGGTAAGGGCAAAAACGTTTTTACTTTTACATGTCGGTTTTTAGTCTTATATGTCATGTCAAGGACATAATTTGTAATGTCAGCCACCTCTGCTAGAAGCCCGCAAGGGGTTATTTTTGAAGGAAGGGATTGAGGGGGTTTTTTGAGGGAGAGAAGATTGTTTTCGATTCCCTTGTAAAACCCCCAAAGGGATTATTTCCAATTTATCATATATATTGTTCAAATTCTCTACTTCTTGGTTTTGACTCCACAGCTAAACTCGGTGGTAAAGCTGAACTTGCCAGTCCACCTGCATCCAGTGAATAAGATAAAATGGGATATCTTAATGTCCTCCATGCCAAATAGTTGTAGGAATTATTAAATTGTGTTTTCTTTTTCAGAAGATTGTTTTCATGTAACTCTCTTACCATGTTTCAAAGCTTTTTCTTAGTCTTCTTCTAAGATTTTATGTACTTGCCCTTGGTTATGATTGCTGAATCTTTGAAACATGGTAAGAGAGTTATATGTCCTCTTTTTAATTCTTTCTTTAAGGCATTCCAACAAAATGTCCTGTTCTCAAATATTGAAATTTGACTACGATTAAAACAAACAGCTTTTGGTTAGTCAATGAGAGGAGAAAAGAAGCAGAGACTGTATACAAGGAAAGTTGCTGTGCATTATTGGTGCATACCTACTCCAAATATCTGAGAATGGATACGCAGTATTAGTGAATTTCAATCTTTCCCCAGATAGTCTCCACCCAGACAAATCCAAAACCAAATTATTGTGTTTTTCCTGCTTGATTTTGTGCTTTTCTCCTTTATGCTCGTTTAGCCCTAGGAGGTAAAGAAACTGATTTATGTGGGTCGTAGAATTCAACCGATCTTTCTTCCCATGAATTTAGGGTGAACTTAAGAGGTTCTTATTGTTATTAGTTATAACAATAGGCTAGAATTGATATTTGTAATGAATTCATGCCTGGCTTTAGTTGGAATTTACTAATTTCAGTCCGTTTCTGTTCTTCGTATTTCTGTTACACTGGTAAGGTACTATAGGATGGTACTCCTGTGGCTTGTTAGTTCCAGTTGTATTCATTCCTCAATAGTAGGCCCGGCCTTGTCTTTGGGGTCGAATTAATTTGTTGATATATTTGTACTTCGGTATGCAATTTGCCATGTCAGGTTATCTGGGGAATCACCTTTTTTTTACGTGTTTATGATTGCAACCAATGTCAAGAGGAAAACTGTGATAGGTAATTATTATCTCATAATATAAGATCAGGACCAAAAATTATCTAGTATGCAGCTGTTGCTGTTTTGATATACAATGACTTGGAGTAACTGGTGTAGGAGCATAAGATGAAGGCATGGAATTGTTTCCCTATTGAAAAAAAATGGGAAGTTGATTGATTTCTTTGCTCCCCTGTTGGCAAGTAATTTCATCTCCTGGCACAGGCTACGTTTATCTTTATTGAATTGCACTGAGTGGTTGACCTAATTCAATACCTCAGTTTGATCTTTGTGAAAGGTTTATACAAAACATGCCTTAATGAAAATTCATATATGTGAATCAACTTGAGCCGGTAAAGGTCTGACAATATATAACCATGGTCAACTTTTCAAATTTGCTTATGTTGTGATTTGGCTAAATTTCATAGCTTCATGCCATGAGACTGTTTTGTTAGTCCTTAAAGGTGAACACAACAAAGTTTAAATTCAAGATCTATCTTCTTAACATTTTTTCTTTCCACAAGTATTGATCAAAATTCTGCAAACTAGTCATCAGATCTTTAGACAAAGACTGTTCAAATTTGCATACTGTACATTCTTCGTATCCATATGTTAATATGTGCATTGGATGATAACATGTATGTTTTCAATGTTCGAATTTTCTGTTGTCTGTTATCTACACCAGGAGCATTATTTGCAACAAACAATTCAGATTGGAAACTTTGCGGGTATTTTCTGTAACATATTACAAATCAGTCCATTTGAGTATCCATCATATCCATCAGAAGTGTAACTGAACCTTAGGCCTTGCAGACAAGGTATTTTTAAACACAATGGATAAGCAAATGGCGTCTGGTGTAACAGAGTTGAGAAATTTACCAGAATTAAACAAGGATACTGCTGAAGCAGAAGGTTCTCTATCTACATGCATGATTTCCATCAACAAGTTAAGGAATAACTACAACAAACAAGCCTTGAGTACAAAGAAAAGCCTGATGAAAGGTAAAGGGAGAGGTTTAGCTCAATGTTGGTGAAGCCCTAAGAGATGGGCATAAGCCCAATATTCAATGTTGCAGATCTATATGATTTCCATGAAGGACCAGAGTTGAGAGTGATTCAGAGCAAGAGGGAATAACAGTAGATTGGCAAGCTCTGATGCTAGAAATAGGTGCAAACCAGTATACATAGAATTTTATGAAGAACCTATAGGCTATAAATAATCGACAAGTCTCTAGCAAAAGTTATCAACTGAGAAATATGAAAACAAAAACTTCTACAAAAACATAAATACAGTTCTGGAAAAACATGTCCAGTAGCTCTTAATACTTTTTCCCAACTTCTCTACCTTCCAAACAATCCTACAAAGTTTAGTAACAAAATAAAGAGTTATTCTTAAATCCTAAAAATAGAATTTACTAGAAATAGAAACTCCTATAATAACAGTTTACTACAACAAAAATTATCTTCTCAGGCATGCTTTGTGCCCCTAAAAAGTAGTAGTTTGTTGGAATGCTCCACCATCACCTAGTTGATAGGGTGCCAGGGAGTTTTTGCTCTTTGGAAACCATTTTTCCTGCTTTTTACAACCAAAATCATCATGGTCTGTTGATCCATAAACTCTCAAGTTAATGAGGTTTGCTGCTTTTCCCTCCCAATAATTCGTGAGTTTCTCACAAAATCACCTGCAATAATTTTTAAATGTATTTTTCCCGAATAATTGCAAAAAACTTGTGATTTAATTGCCCATATCACGTGTAATCATGCATTTTACCAAATTCTGGCCATTTGAGGACGAGTTTGACTTTGGTGGGCAATTTTTTGGTCTGAAAAGAGTTTATGACCTGCTCACAATTTTTTTGGATGTATTTTACTTCCGCATTTTAACATTTTTTTGGCTCTTGCGACTTCAATGAATTCACAGTCTCTTGCCTGTGCATTGAGCGATTTCACAGGCTCCTGCCTGACTTCAACAATTTTAGCTCCTTTGATTTCTGCTGCAGGGCAAATCCCGGTCACTACTTTTCTGTCTTTTTACTTTAGCAGTGTCTACTTCTTTTAGGGGTAGCTTTTGTTTTGGTACCTCAACTGGTGGTTTGGTAACATGGCAGAAAGAGAATCTAGGGCTTTCTTTTTACCTCTAGCAAAGTAGTTCGATTTCACCTGGGAGTGCATGTCAACCAGGGAGCTTTCATTGAGGGAAATTCCTTTAATCAGATCCTGTAAAGTTTTACTTTTAAATATGCAAGCTGTAATGTTTATGATCTCTCTTGAAAGTCTATAACTCTTTACTTGCAGCTTAGAACTGTGTGCTTTATTTTGTTGGAAAGTATAGACCGAGTAGATATTTTGTATGTTTTAGCACGTACTTTCAGATAAAAATCAAAGCAGTATAAGTCATCAAAGTTGGCATACATAATTTGATCCAATTCCATTAGATGACAGGTTCTTTACTTCAACTCTTGAGAGCTATAACAGCTGCATAACAGGTATAAATTTGCAGAAATGGTGAACAATTAACCTCAATAATGTTGTACTACCCTTTATTGTGGAAGGAAAATGATTCATAAGTCTCCCCATGTGATTTGCTTTTCTAAAAAGTAAGTCATCGGTCCCTACTTGGGCTGTTATAGATTTGTACCCACACCCATATGCTGTAATACATGCATTGAAGTGAAAATTAATTGAAAGGAATAAGTTTTGGGATTTTTCTTATTTTTTTACATTCGTCAAATGGGCTCATTAACTTGGCTATGTTTCAAAACTCATGGGGCAAACTATCATTTTTATTTGGTCTCTATTTCTCTATGTTATTGAAATGCCTTTTGATTTGTACAACAGCAGGTTTTTCTCTTCTTTTTTTTGGCTTTTTCTGAAAGTCTGATCTTTTTCCCAATTAGATCCCATTTTTTTGAAAACGAGGTAGCATGGAGACACATCTCCTACCCTCTGGCACACATCTCAGATACTGGGACACATCTCTTGTACTGGGGACGGTTACCGATACATCTCATGGGATAGGGGATGTCTCGTTTGACATCTCCAGGCATCTCTGGTTTAAAAAAAGCCCTAAATAGTGACAATTCCAAAAAATAAGCCCTAAAAGTTGAAAACAAAAACAAAATCCCAAAAATTTGTTTAAATGCATCTGCTGTTATTGTTTCACTTACAGCAAACCCATGAAAGGAGCAGTAAAATTCAAAACGAAGAGTTGTTAGTGGCAAGAAGCAGAGCGTCCATGGTTTGCTATTGCAGAGCCGAGTTGCAGCCGCTGACAAAATGCATATTTCTCTTGGCAACCATATGGTTTGTGTTGAGGACAGTCTACAACATGAATAGATTGGATGATGTGTTGTATTTGGAATACCTAACTGTGATTTCAATTTGCCTCTCCTCATCTGGTTTTGTATTTATTTCTTTCTGTATAGATAAGTACAGTTTTTAATTGCAATGCTGTGCAGAATCTTAGTCAATTAAAATGCCATCGTGTTCAAATTGACGCATTTATGTAGTTCATTAATGCAGATTGTTTTCCTCAATAAAATTAATACATTGAAACAAGCAAGAATGTTGCCCCACTCTCATCAGTCTTCACTTTAACTTCTATATCGATCAATGATTAAACGATCAATGATTAAACTACACATATGGAAATCCACACTATTTTTAATATTATTCTTTGTGTATAGTCTTTAAGTTTGAAAGTTGAATGTTTTGTATTTCACATATTTCATTTTTAATTTGAGCATATATATTATAAATATATAATTTTTTATGACTCCAAGTATCCATCTCCTATTTTTTCAAAAAATGATGTACCAATACGGTAACCCTCTTCTGGCAACCATGTGGAAAATCTGTATTTTTTGGTTTGCTGTTTTTTTCCCAAACAATTTTAACTGCTCTAGTAGAATATAAGAACCACAAATATTTAATATACTATTCTACTTGATTTATCAAATGATAGTGTCAGAGAGAGGGAATTGTTGTATCAAAATAGGAAAATAAAATGTTGGAATATAAATAGGAAAAAGGAGCATAGGGGCGAATGCACTGCCACTTTAATAGTATTAGAAAGATTACAGATACAATGTATTGCCATGGATGCAATCTACCTATTGCTCCATTAATGACATACACAATTGTCTCAATCCTTATTTACACAAACAGGTAAATCCCATTGATTTTGATCAACACAATATTTAGATAATCCTCCTAATGGTGATTTGAGCAGTTGGCCCCAAATCCTTAATGTCCAATAATCTTCTAGGGGTCAAGGGTGTCAAATTTGAGAAAATCACTACAAAGCTATCTTCAAGTTGGATAGTGAAGGCCGAATTATTGAGGTGGATAAGACCTTCACTTTGGATAGCTAAGGACAAATTATTGAGGTGGATAAGACCTTCACTTTTGGCTTTGCAAGACCAAGAGGGGTTTCCCTAAGGTGTTGTTGAATTGATGATTGAAAGAATAAACACTACCTTACAACGAACTATACCATTGTGCAATGTATCCCAATACTGGTGTCACAATATACCTATTTGCTAGTTTGGAGATGTAAGGATGAGCACCTTATTAATAGATAATCTGTCATATAAGTGTATAAGAATGTGTTTATAATACACGTGTGTTGTATTCATTCTGACATGGCAGTGGAACACACAGAAGAATAAAACTAAAAGGTGTTTGAGTTGATGTGTCTTGAGTGTTTTGAGGATGATTGGAGAAAAATCCAATCACAAATCAATGTCTTTATCCATTAGGCAATAGTGTTTCTAGATTTAATCAAAAACATGTAACAATTGAAAACAAGAAAATACCTTAATCAAGTCACTACAAAAGACTATGCCTTTCAAAATGCATAGGCAAGTTGGGCTTTACATATACATTCAAAAAAACAATAAATGGTTGCAAAATATTTAGTCTACTTAGTTGTCCTTAGGCATACCCATACACTTATTTAATTATGTTGAAAAGATATTTTGCAAAAACTTTGCAAGGATTTTATAGACTTTTGGTTGAAAAACTAAACAACATACATCTAAAAATGCATGCCATACATAAGGACACACTCAACTAGGGTTGATTTTGTCTTTAATCAATCAATCTTCAAAGCTTGCAAGTGTTATTATAGGTTTGGGAAAAAACCTAGATCATTACACGACAAAAATAGCTACACCCAAAATTAAAAATCAAAACCCTAAGGCTTCTTGTAAATATCTTTCTTCAGCTAGCTCCACAACTACTCTCAATAAAATGTTATCTTCCTCCCTCCAAAATGAAACATCATATTTATATATCCTTTTGTAGGTCACTCAGAATGGGAAATGTGCAGACTTGCTCGAGTCCCTTGAAAATCCACAATTTCTTGCAACTATAGACAATGACCATGTCTTCAATCAAAGTTCACAATTATTTTGGCATCTAAGAACATGCATAATCACATCTTGGTTGTACTTGTGGATAATAGGCATCCATTTTCCATTCGGTCATTAATGTCGTTTATGGTCATTAATGGTGCTTAGGAAAGGGTAGGTGGGTTGGTTGATGAACATTCACAAGAAACACACTATCGGGCCATAAAGAACAATTAAAATATTCACCTACACTTTATTGGGCCCTAGAGAGATGGAGTATTAAACATATGGGACCCCCAACAGGTAGAGTTGTAGGGGGTTAAGCAAAACATATATTGTGCACCACACTCAACCCTTTGCACTTTCCTTTCGCTATTGGGTGTCATCTTATTCCTATCGGGGAAAAGGAAAAATGTATGCCAAAGAGGAGGCATTAAAACCCCCAAATCTCTTCCAAACACACAACCCTCATCCAAGCGTTGGGCCTTGGGCCTTAAGCATACCTCATACCACCTTGTTGCACTATCAGGGGTTGGGCTTCCAGCTTGATGCATGTCTTCTTCCTTCCTCATGCTCACTTTGCATCAAATGCCCACTACATCACTCTACCTTGGTCATTTTTTGCTCATGTGTTGAGGGTGGAGTAGGAACTAAACCCATCAGAGCTTCATATGGTTCCCAATGGGCATGAAAGCACCAATAGTCATCTTCCCCTTTAACTTCATTTTCCTTAGGTCTCTAAACTTGCATTCCAATTTTTCTTTCCTCCATCGGTGCTTTTAAACACACTAGGAACCAAAGAAAGTGTTGATGTCATCATTTTTACTTAGCTAAATTTCAACTATGATTTTGATTTTGGTGAATAGGCAGAAGACACAGGAAGGGAACACACATCAAACAACACAATACAAATGATGACCCATATAAAAGCCTTTTAGATCTGTTATCAACAATGGGCAATTAAAGGCAAAAATGTAGACCATTAGAATAGAAGAGAGCAAAAATGAGAACAAAATGGGGTGCTGACATTGGTTCTAGTTGGTTACAAACATGTCTCTTATAGGAACAATGAGAATCTAGATCTTCAGGTAGACCAAAAATGGGGAACAAAAGAACAAGATTGACTCACACCACATCATGACAGACTAGGGTCATGATTGCATAAATACAAGTGTATGTACAAGAACATAGTATGTACAAGGAAGGACAACAAATTGCAACCAGTGATATGAAGGCACATGATTTTAAAGATATGATTGCACAATAACTTACCACTTTATTTTGTAGGTCAGACCTTGAATGAATACCCATGGCACTTGGTCATGGACAAGCTGCTACATCTACTTTCCTCTGTCAAAGACAAGTCTTTTGAAGGGACTAATTTCCGTCAACCTATAGTTGTTTCTATCATACAACTACAACAATTACAACCTTCTTACATGCACAAACTTGTGATTGCCACCAAGAGAGTGAAGACATTCTCCACTATTGATCTTTCCATTGCATGAAAAATGCATAACATAAGCCACTAAAGTGTCCTGCATTGCATTCTTCTAAAGCTCTGTAATCTTTCATATTGCAATATTTTCTTTCGCAGTTTTAACCAATAGATCTAGCATGTCGATCTTCATCTCATATGTTCAGGTTGTGGCTTCAGCTCCTCTTTTTTAGTGGAGGATAAAGGATATGCATTAAAGATCCCCCTAAGCCATAATTCTTGGCTTAGTTTCTGAATGAATCATCTACACCGGAGGATGGTACAAAGTGTCCCTTGTCTTCTGTCTCTTCATTCTTTCTCCAAATCTTTTCCATTTTCTTCTTTACCTTAGTCAAATCAATCTTTTTTTGCTGGTCCATTCCTTTTTATTAGATTATCCTTCCTTGAGTTTCTGCTTCTATAGAACTTAGCAACATGTCTAGGTCTATTGCAATTGTGACATACAACATTCCTTCCATTCATCCTACATCTACATTAATTAGCCTTGTGTCCAAATCCATAGCATGTATAACAATAACCATTGAAGGGTTGAATCATTCTACCATTGTTATATGCATTCATCATTTGACTTCTGCATTCATTTGCTCTATGTCCAAATTTCTTGCATGTAAAGCATTGACCAATAAAGGATGGATCATTTTGATTCATTTTACTTCTACATTCCATTGCTCTATGTCCATATTTATTGCAAGAATAATAAATACCATTCAAAGATGGGTACCTTTGAGCATTTGGTTGTTTGGCTAGAGGTCTTTTGATATTGTTTCTTTAATTCCAAATCCTAGCATTGTTCTTATTGTCTTTAATCTTCTTTGGTTCACTGATCTTCTTTCCTGCATTAGGTGTTTGATTTTCTTTTGAGATTTCACCTTTTTCAAGTCCCAAACCACCTTTGTCTTTAGATGCTTTCTAACCTACAATCAACTCATGAAGCATTGTAGAACTTGTCTTGAATTTATCTTCATGACTTCTTGCTTTCTCCAGATCTGATCTTAGGTTTACCACTTCTTGTTCAAGCCTCATGCATTCATCATATTTTATTTTCACTATAGCATTTACACATTCCTCTACTCTTTTCTTTTCTTCAACTTGCACTTTCAAACAAGTGATGGATTCATTTGATTGTTTCAATTGCTCACTAACTTCCTTATTCCTTTCTCTGAACTTTTTGATTTTCTCTCTCAAATTTTTAATGCATTCATTTGCTTCTTGAACATTCTCCTTCAAATCTCTATTTTCACCTTCAACTTTGTCAAGATCTTAAAGGGAAACTTTGAGTTCTCAATCTTTGTCAAGCATGCAATCTTCTTCTATGTATCCAATAGCAAGAATCTCTTTTGGAGGAATGAGAAACTTTCTATCAGCCATGTGTTTAATCTCCAAGACCTTCTCAAAGTGGTTAAGCTCCTTCCTAGGAAGCTTGCTCTAATACCAATTATTGAACACTCAAAATACTGAGAGGGGGGGTGAATCAGTATTCTATTAAACCATTTAAACATTATCCATCCAATCACCAAAGAATATGTAATTGTTATAAGGAAAGAAGGCATGAAAACATCCACAACATCATATAACACATGACACCAAGATTTTTATGTGGAAAACCCAAAATGGGAAAAAACATGGTGAGGGTTAGCTCACAATATATTACAACCAGTTATAGTATATCATAAAAATGCTCACTATAGATGGACTCACTTCCCACAGATAAAAAGATAGAAGAGAGAGGGGTGGCTCACAACCTATTTTGAATTGTTACAAAAGCATCCACAATATGCAGAAATACAATTCCAATGAGGTACAAATACAAACTTTGCACAGATTTGGATCAATGCTTTACTTAGCTTTGTATTTGCACAATTCTAATATCAACATTCACAAGTTATCTCCATTCTAATCAAATTTTCATCACACATCTCGCATCTACACACTCTTGTATCAAAACATCAAAATCAATCCATCATATATATCAACATCAAGTGTAACAATAATTAGGTTAGCCTAATTGGATGTAATACACAAAATTCAACTTGTTAGACCCAAGCCTTATAATCCATAACACATGCCTCAATTCAAATCTCAAAATACCTTAAGATAGGTTAGCATGGACCTATAATAGATCCCACATAAAGGCTCAACGCATATTAATCCTTTGCATACTCATCAAATGTGTTAGGTCAGTACACTATAGAACCTAAACAAAAAAAAATATCCAAATGATCATTCAATTCGCAACACGTGGATCTCAAATATTGATCCCACCTGGAATTCACACTCATCTAACATCTGAAAACTTATCTTCAACACCGTAACAAAAAAAGATTCATTCACAGAGAAGTGCAAAATTTCCCACACCAACACACTATATAGGAAATGACTATGAAACACTAGACTAGATTTTTTCATTCATATCTCCCAAAATACTTCACCAAACAATATGAAATATTGGATTTAGAATCTTCTAACCGCAAAAATTAGGTTAGAAGCACAAAGAAAAATATTCCTTTGTGGAGTGGTGCAGACCCAAAATATGATGCACTATGACCCTAAATAGGTAGTTTTGGCACTTAGTTAGAGTTTCATACTATTGAAGTTTTCAAACCAAATCTTCTTGCACAAGCGATTTCTTCAACACCTTGGAAACATGTTAGAATTAATCAAAATGATCCTCAACAATGTTGACATCAATGACAACACTGAATTACACTTCTATATACATTCTCCATGCTCATGTTTCCAACAAGCATCATCACTGACAATCTCCTCAAACTTCTAACAATCTCCCCCTTTGTCATTGATGGCAACTTGCCAAAAATGCTCTCCAAAAATCTCTTCCTTTGACATCAAGGGAAAAGGGCGCCTATATACATTGTTTTGATCCATTATCAAAACTCCCCCTAAGTGATGTAGTCATATATACACGGTTGGGGAAAATAATTGAGTCATGTACCAGAACAAAAAGATACTAAAACACAACTTTATATGTCCACATATATGCAAAGAATTTGAACAAAAAAATGCATAAAAACATGAAAGATGTGTCAACCAGAGGTGGTTGATACTTATAGTCTCTTCATGAGATATTCCCAAGCTAGCTTACCATCTTCCCATTCTTGCTTGGCCTCTACAAGCAGCTTGATCTGTGTTTCAAACTCCAACAACATATCTTCTTTTGGTGAAGTAGGTATCAGATTCAGCTTCTTTGCTTTGTTAGAACTTAGGAGTGCTTTAGAAACCAAAAAAAGTTTGGAATTGACTAGATCCCTCACATCTCCAAACTGCAATATGATAGTCTCTCTCTATGCTTGTAGCTGGAAAAACATCTTATGAAGTTCTTCAATTATGATCCTTGTGTCACCAGTGAGGTCCATAGCCAAGTCATATGCAATGGAGGTGGCATTGATCTGAGACTCAATAGAATTCATCTCCTTCTTTATACTTAGTATGGTTCGACGTGGCCACTTCATGTTCTAATGATACAATGCCTTTGCCTCACCAACACACGTGTCTACATCCTTTAGCAATTCAAAGAACTTATTAGGTGAAACAACACATTTTTCTTTCATTTCCATCATTATTTTGTCATTCATCCTCTTCTCTACTTTCTCAGCCTCTTCCTTAAGTCTGGATGCATAGGACTTGAATGAATCAATTAAAAGTTTGAGATTATCCATACCGGAGATAGATGTATCTATGCTTGTTTTAGGTGTGATCTCATGTAATTCCTTCACAACCTCATCCATTCATTCTTTGCTCCTTTGATGTGAACTAATTATCTCCTTTCTAGCAGATGTGTGGAACAAGTCTCCTAATTAAAGCTTGTGGATAGGAGAAATCTTGTTCAAGTCCACATTACCTTGATTCATCGATAGTTGCACCAGTTGTGAAGACACTACTAGCTAGAATCTAGGTTGAACACTTAATAGATTCCTCAAAGAATCTTTGGAGGAGCCTGAAGATTCATCAAGATTCTTTATCACCTTTGCAACCTTTCCTTTGTCATATGTTGTATCAAAGTTGATAGATTTGTCTTTTTCTTCATCTTTGAATGTATCCACATTTTTGTCTTCTTCTTTCTCATGCTTTGCTTCTTTTTCTTCATCATTTTTCTCTTTCTCAACCTTTTCCTCATCATTATCTTTATTTTCATTCAATTCCTCTATTTTGGCTACCTATATTGTGTTATTTTGTTTACCGAAGGAGGGACTTCACTATTTTGTACCGGAGGAGTGGTTGAGACACTATCCTTAGCAATGTATTCTCTAACCATTGTCTCATCTTTATTTACATTTGACATATCCTCCACTTCCATAGGGGTGTTATCTATTGCATCTTCTTCATGCATGTTCTTCTCATGTTGAGCATCATCAGTGTGTACCTCTTCTTCTGTATTGAGCTCTAGAGCATTGGTGTCATCATTCATTTCTTCTTCAGTCACCGAACTCAATCCTAGTTTTTGCACAATCTCTTCAACTTTATCATTGATCTCTTTTCTAATTCTTTCCAAATAACTTTGGTCATTACCCATTAGGACTCTGATTCTCTACTTGGTTCTTATTTCTTTGTGATATAAAGTAACTAATGTGGCCCTATCATCTTTTGAAATTCCAACACCAACTCTTTCCAAGGCTTCATCTTTTATCCTTTCATGTTCTAGTATTTCCTCTTCCCTTATTTTTAGTAAAATGTTCCATAAATCATCAAGCATACCCTTTTTGATGCTCTTCAAATCAACTTCAAGTACCACAATATACTTGACAATAGCCTCTAGAATGGTGGCCTTGTGCACCTCATTTGATTCCTTGTATAATTCTTTTGTTTCTTTTAACATATCATTTTGTACTATGCTATTGAAAAGTGCATCTAACCTCATTGGAGAGTGAGGTCTTCCCAGATCAAATTCCTTCTTTTCCTTGCTTTTTTCTAGAGTCTTCTTCACTTCAACAGTCTTTTTCTTCACCAGTAAAGCCTTCTTGGCTTCCTTCTTCTCCCTAATGTGGATTTTGAATGCTTCTTCCTCTTCTATCTCCTCAACTTTTAGAGTCCATGATGTCAATTCTCCTCTTCTTTACACTGGCTTCACCTTGTGAAGCATCACTTTTTATTTTCCAGACAAATTGTGGTCCTTCTTCCTCAACAACCAAATTAACTCCAATTCCTTTATCTCTAGTTTCTTTTTCTTCAATATTCTTTTAGTTGTGGCAACAAGAGGTGCAACAGTAGATGTTTTCTTCTTCTTTGCCTTGGTGACATGCACAATCGGAGAGGATTTCTCCCTTACCAAGGGATCAACAGTGGGTTTTCTCTTTTCTCCTACATTAGGTAAATCCCCAAAGGACTTTTGAATTGATGGGGGAGTGGTAGTTGTTCTACCTGATCTTCTAGAACTTTTGGATACTTCACCAACAACCATGTTTTCTCTAGCTCCCTCTCTAGCATATCTCACCTTTTCCTTTGAAATGCCACATTCTTTGGCATATATGTCTAACATTGCATCAACATTCTTCCTCATTATAGGTTCCTTCTACTTCATGTGCACTTCCATTGATTTTTCCTCAAATGTCCCATACCTAGGCTTCATTGTATCTTTAAGATTGTTTAATAAATATGTAAAACCAAATAGCTCTACCTCTGTTACTTCATAACCCAATTCGAGAACCCAAACTATTTTGGGTTCCACTACCTCCATGATGCAATGATCCATGGAAACAAGAAAAGTAATGTCTTTTTTTTATTTCTCCACAATTGCCTTAGGAATTCTCTGTCTCTCATGCATTCTTCTCTAAAATACTGCAAAGAAATAAGTAAGTGTATCATCCTATGCATTTGTGTCTCCAAGACTTCTCATATAATTAGCAATTTCATGTGTCAAGTCCATCCAATTATCCAATTGAATTTCCCAATTACCATAACCTCCTTCAAGAAGTAGAAAAGCAAGTACATAACCAATGTGACATACTTGAACACATATTTCTTCTTCTTAATCTCCTTTAGGTTCTCCATCATTTTTTGCCTAGCAACTCAAAGAGGTCATAATCAACACCATTCTCTACCATATCTTGTGCCACATGAATTGTGGTGGTAGAAACTGAGTTGTCTCAGATGGTGTAGTAGATTCTGTATCTAGTGGCCATGGAAACATACCTAACAACAAGGTTTTTGATAAGATTTACAGTGAGGGATTTTTGATCAAATGTTGCACCTTTTTTCTCCATCACATCCTTATTTGATAAAACTCTTCAACTATTCATTCAATTCACAACACATGGATCTCAAATATTAATCCCACTGGGAATTCACAATCATCTAACATCTGGAAACTTATCTTCAACACCGCAACATAAAATATTCAATCACGAAGAAGTGTGGAATCTCTTCTTCAACACCTCAAAAACATGTTAGAATTAATCAAAATGATCATCAAAAATGTTGAAATTGATGACAACACTATATTACACTTCTATGTATATTCTCTATGCTCATGTTGCCAACAAGCATCATCAATGACAATATCCTCAAACTTCCAACAAATGGATCTATGGGGAGTGCATAAGCTCCCAGAATCCAAGAGCCCATGGCAAGAAAACAGAAGGACTTAGGAACACACATGTATTTAATGCAAAGACAAAACAAAAAAAACATGATGAAAACACATGACATAACACTGAAATGATGAAAAAGTAGGCTAAGTGCCAAAATAGGATTGACAACGCAATTAGGTGACCTATTCTTCCTCAATTCATTAGGAAATGAGATCCACACAATGAAATGACTATCAACCTTTAGGTGAATCAAGTCAATGTGTGAATCTATTGATTTCCATTTTTTGCAAGGACATAGGTCCTGATTAAACAACACTTTGGGGAGAAATATTAAAAATAGAAAATAAAACCCAAAATGTGATCTACAACTTGGATCTAATAGATTAAGCTCAATACTGATGGAACCAAAAATCATATCACAGATCTGAGAGAGGTAAGATGATGTGTACTAGTCACCAAAAGTGCTCTACTGAAGTTGATTTAAGACTCATTCACCCAAGGGCGAATGGATCCTGAGTTAGGGTTTGTCTTCAAATTTTGGGAGCATTTGCTACAAATCTGAATCTCTCAATTTATTGAGGTTTCAGGTTTAGAGAGCTGAAAATAAATTCAGCAAGTGAGTTTATGTGAGATGACAACTTTTATCACAAATTTTGCAACTTTGATAACTTCTTCAATTTTGCTCTTCAAGAAATCTTCAACATTTCTTCCACCAAAATCAAACCCTTGGATAAACCTTGGAATGTAGATTTGCAACTTGTATGAAATGGCTTCAATGGATGTGGATCTTGAACCTTGAATCTTGATTCATAATGATGCTTTGAATACTTGAATGGATCATGAACTCCACATCATCATATTAGCTCCAATAACATGCATGATGCAAGAAGACTTTGATGTGACAATTGGATCTTGATTGCTATAACAATTCTTCACTAAATCTCCTCTTGAATACCTTGAAATTCTCTTGAGTTCTAACTTGATCTCATAAAAGGATGATAGTAAAATTCTTAGGTGAAACATAGTGAAATGACCTTGTATTTATATATATGTAACATTAATTTCCTAAAATTCAAATAACACAAGTCGACATCTAAATATAGATTTGAAAATGTTAAAATACAGCCAAAAACATAATTTAAATTTAGGTCCTAGGTTTAAGGGAGGACCCATTATCCCATTCGTGTGTGAATGGGTCCTAGGTCACCCACCTAGGGCACACATTGCTCAATGAGGAGTGTTATATTTAGGCATTAATGAATGTCGGGTTTCCTCTTCGAAAAATACAATTAATTACACTTGGATTTGACTTAAAGGGGCCAATTAAGGCAAATTAATCTCAATTAATTAAGGGGGCCCTAAATAAGTGTGAAAGTGTAAAAGGGAACACTCTAGAATACCAAAAGTAAGGCACAATTAAGTCCAATTTAATTAATAGGGCCCTAAACTCAATGTGAATATGTAAAATACATTTATTACAACACTAAATTAAGGCATAATTAAGTTCAATTTATTATTACTTCTAAATTAGGTGTGAAAATGTAAAAGGATACAATTTTATACACTACATTTAGCTCCCACTTTAGTGAGAGGAGGAGCACAAGCGAAAACTCACACTAAAGTAGATATTCAAAACATATGTATGCAACAATGACAAAGATACTCAATCATACAACATCAAAGACCTAAGGAAAACGTGAGAGGAAAGAGGGTAGATCAATCCTCAACTTTCCAACGTGATGTGGGACATGCCTCAGCTATTTGTCTAAATATTTTTATGAGTGGAATTCGATGTCCACTAAGAAAACAACAATGTGCGCTCACTCTGGGTTAATGGGACCTCAGGTTGTCCATTAGGTGAGCCCCCAATGCGTGGAAAATGAGAGAATCTTATTATGCTCCCATAACATATCAAAGATATCCCTATGAAAACTTCAGTAAAGCACCACAAAATGAGACTTTGACCTTCATAAGCCTTAACAAGCTACGTTACACTAAGAACCTATGAACAAGGAAAGGCTCCACTGGCAAGAAAGGTGTGTTATGCTTGGTGGCCTTAAAAGGGGTTTGAGGTTCACAAGGTTAGAAAGTTGTGTTATGCTAAACACTTATGAACAAAAAATCAAGTAAAGGTTTGTTCAAAGGGATCTTTCTTAGTTCGTGTAAGGTATCTTATTAGGGAATGTTGTGCCTAATATCTCCAAGAGAGGACAAGTCTAGGGTAAAAGATTCACAATCTTAGGGAATGCACCACGTAGCATCACCACTAAGAGGAAAGTTGTATGCTAATAAATATCACACTCTTGAAGGAAATCAAACCCAATGACATCACTAAGAAAAAGACACATCATAAGAAGAAAGAAAATCACACAATGAAACATGAGGAATGTCAAAAATAATGCCAATGTATGCCCCCACTTTAAAGAAATTGCTAGCACCATTGTTAGAAGCAATTTGCTTTAAAGTAGGCAAATATTCAATGCTAAATAAAGATGAAATGAGAGCTTATTCGGAAAGCCCTATTCCAAGTCATATGTTCCCAAATGAAGCTACATCATGAAAAAGAGATGAGGGGGTTTCCCCCAAAATGAAATCCCAAAACACATAAGGGATCTACGGATTTGGGGTCAGTATATCTTCACTACAATGTTTTTATAGAGCCCAAAAATGTCATCATTCCCAAAATAATTGTAGAATAGGAAGAATGACACAAAGAAAGTGACAACAAAGAAAAATATTTTGGGTTAACATGGAAGAGACCTAAATGTCTTGATGCCTTGTGTCATCCCCAAAAGGAAAACACAAGACAATAAAAATATAAATGGTTTATGACATATAGAAGAATGTAGATAAAAATAGAGGAATGCACATGAAGAGAGAGATACATCAAACAAAACAATATAGGGGGATCACATTATGCACATGCAATTAGACAAAGAACATGAAAAAGAAAAAAAATACAAGACTATTAAGGCACATATGAGTCAACCTATAGTAAGTTGTATGCATCCCAATCTTGATCAGTATATATTGAAGGTGAACAACTAGCCAAAGGGACAAAATCAAGTGTTGAACTAGGACAAGGCTATCTAACCCATTTCCCCCATCAAGTGCAGGACAAGGATGAGCCAAGATAAGTAATGAGAATGAGCTCCTTGCAATAAAGAGAATGATTTGCAATGAATGTTAAACATGTAGTAGTGAGCATGCTATGATCCTATAATTATTGCATGGCAAGGAGCAAAGTGCATGCTTCAAGTCAAGATGGATCCCTAGGGGATCTAAATTTCTTCAATAATCCCTATAAAGGAAAACAATTATTGGTGTGTTGTCCAAAGAATCTATGATAGGCACAATATGGTCTATTTTGATTAGTTTAATTTTTAGTTATATTTTCATGTTTAGGTGGTAAGTTGATTAATCCCTAATGTAAAAGAGTGTAAAAGGCCTTCTTAGTTTTGGATATCTTTAATAGGTCATCAAAGGATTCAAGAAGATCATATATTTCTTATAGATAATTTTTTTGATGTTCATGTAGTTTTAACTTCTTCTTCTTTGGTTTGATAATTGTTTGGTCACTAGTTTCATCTTCTAACTATAGGCTCTTTCCCTTTTCAAAAAAGGATGTGTTAGGAGTAGTAAAGTGATCAGAATTTGTGTTTTCTTTTCTCTTATGTATGGGAAATGTATTGGAAGCTAGTTGAGGAGGGGGGAAATTGTTGTTAATGAGATGGACCAAGGTGCATATAAATTATATTCCTTCTTCATGCTTAAGCATCGTTCATGTGTTCTCTATGAGAGGAATGGCATTAGAAGTAATAGGTTTGGTTCTCACAAAGTCTTGTAAACTTTTTAATTCTTCATTTGTCCTTCTTATGTTCTCTTGCAAGACATTAGCAGCCATTGTTTCAACATAATGCACATTGTTTGTAGGTAGAGAAGTCATTGGAAATGAGGTATGTAGACTATGATCCATAGAGGGTTGATTAATATCAACACTATTAGTGAAAGAGTTGGAGAACCCAATATCCACGATGAATGGGGTATCACGGGATGACATGAGTCTTGAACTATGTTTCACAACAGTATTACTAATAGGACACCAAGTTGTGAAGCTCATACAAGTTTCACAAAATCAATGCATATCCAAAATGGAAAGAAGGTGAAATGCAATGAAGTAACCTATAATGTAAATGCAATTTTCAGATTTCAAACAAGATGATTTTCTAAGCAAAAATCTGAAAATAATGTCTTGGAAATGCAATTTTAAATTCACACAATGCACTAAATTTATCAAATGAAGCTTAATATATGATCAATTCTAAGTAACAAATTTTTTGCAAACTAAAACAGGAAACTGAAAATAAAAAAGTATAATGCATAAATAGATTTTTTGATGCCTAGAAATTCAAGAAATGTCCCTGATGAGGGACTCATTCACCTGGGGGTGAATGGGTCCTAGCTTAGGTTTTTTTAAAAAAAAATTGTAGATTCTTGAGTTGATTCTAGTGGTTTCCAAATTTTGATTTAAAATAGTGAGTTACAGTTTGAATTTTCTATGAAATTAAGATTGAATGCAAATAAAAAATATGAAAAAATGAGCAACTACGAGACCTAATTTGATATGAAATTTTGATTCAAGTTTAAGATGTAAATGAATTGCAAAATGATTGATTTTTGTGTATTTTTCTGATTTTAAGATGTAAAAATGCAATCCTAAAACCCTAAATGAAATGCAAACTAATGCAAGTTAAGCAACCCTAAATGAGATTCAATTCAATGCAATGTAATGAAAATGAATGCAAGATCTAGATCTATGGTGAAATGGACTCCAAAATCAAAAAATTGTAATGATCAAAAGTCGGGTTCACCAAAATGAAATGATGAAAAAATAGGTTGAGTGCCAAAATAGGATTTTAACCCAATTAGGTGACCTATTCTTCCTCAATTCATTAGGAAATGAGATCCACACAATGAAATGAATATCAACCTTTAGGTGAATCAAGTCAAAGTGTGAATCTATTGATTTCCTTTTTTTGCAAGGATGTGGGTCTTGATTAAACAACAATTTGGGGGAAAAGATTAAAAGTAGAAAATCAAACCCAAAATGCAATCTACAACTTGGATATAATAGAATAAGCTCAATATTGATGGAACCAAAAATCAGATCACAAAATAGAGAGAGGTAAGATGATGTGTACCAGTCACCAAAAGTGCTCTACTAAAGCTAATCTAGGGCTCATTTTCCCATGGGAAAATAGGTCTTGAGTTAGGATTTGTTTGCAAATTTCAGGAGCCTTTGCTACAGATTTTAATCTCTAAATTTGTCTAGGTTTTAGGTTTGGACAGCTAGAAATAAATTTTGCAAGTGATTTTCTGTGATATGACAACTTTTGCAACTTCAACAACTTCTTCAATTTTTCTCTTCAATAGATCTTCAAGATTTCTTCCACCTAAGTCAAACCCTTGGATGAACCTTGGAATGTAGATCTACAACTTGCATAAAATGGATTCAATAGATGTGGATCTTGAACCTTGAATCTTGATTTGAAATGATGCTTTAAATACTTGAATGGATCATGAACTCTACATCATCATATTAGCTCCAATAACATGCATGATGTAAGAAGAATTTGATGTGAAAATTGGATCTTGATTGCTACAATAAATATTCACTAAATATGCTCTTGAATTCCTTGAAATGCTTTTGAATTCTAACTTGATATCATAAAAAATTTCTGTAAAATTCTTAGTTGAAACATAGTGAAATGACCTTGTATTTATAGATATGTAACATTAATTTTCTGAAATTCAAATAACACAAGTCGAGATTTGAATATAGATTTGAAAATGTTAAAATAACACCAAAAACATAATTTAAATTTAGGTCCTAGGTCTAAGGGAGGACCCATTCGCCAATGGGCGAATGGGTCCTAGGTCACCCACCTCGAACACACATTGTTCAATGAGGAGTGTTCTCTTTAGGCATTAATGAATGATAGGTTTCCTCTTTGGAAAATAAAATTAATTAAGCTTGGATTTGAATTAAAGGGCCCAACTAAGAAAAATTAAGCTCAAATAATTAAGGGATCCCTAAATAAGTGTTAAAGTGTAAAGGGATACACTCTACAACACCAAAATTAGGCACAATTAAGTCCATTTTAATTAATAGGGCCCTAAACTTAATGTGAATATGTAAAATACATATTACAACACTAAATTAAGGCATAATTAAGTTCATTTATTATTAATTCCAAATTAGGTGTGAAAGTATAAAGGGATACATTTTTCTACACTACAAACATAATATAACATAAAAATAACAACAAAATGAAAAAAACACAATGCAAACACGAAGAACACATACAAAGACACATAACAAAACACAAGGTTAATACTAAAGGAATTTGAGTCTATAAGGCAAAGAGACCTTGGTCTTAAATTGTCTCAAATACCAAACTTAATCCATCGAATAAATGTTAAAAAATAAGTGTTCCCATGAGGACTAGCAAGGTGTGTTATGCCAAATCACTCATGAGCCACATGGATCTATTGGCTAGCAAGCTATATTATGCTAGGTGTTCATGCAATATGATGGGTTCCATAAGGTCCAGAAAGCTACATTATGCTAAACACTAATGAAACACATAGCTCTACTGTCAAGAAATTTGTTTTATGTTTGGTGGCCATGTTAAAGGTGTGTACATGAAAAAATAAGTTATGTTATGCTTAATTCATGAACCATTTCACCAAATTTTTAACATAAAAAAAAAGATGAAAAAACTTCACCTACGAAGGTGCACAAACTTGCCTAAGAAGGTGCATAAATGATAAACTAGCCTAAGAAGGAACATAAACTCACCTAAGAAGGCACATAAACATATAAGAAGATGGTAAACTCACCCAAGAAGGCGCATAAACATTTAATAAGATGATGAAAAACTCGCCTACAAAGGTGCATACACATATAAGAAGATGAGCAAGACAAGGCCAGAACCTCAACGGGTGTAATAAATAACACCACCGCAAAAGGTGATTTACAAAGATAACAAGGGATAATTTCTCAATACATGGAGGGTCACATTTTAGGGAATATCACACATGACATCACTACCAAGAAAGGACAAGTTAAGGAATAACATATCACACTTTAGGAAATACTAGTCATAGTATTAGGTCACTAAAGGGAACATCATGCCAAGAAAAGTCACACTCCCAAAGGATATCAAGCCCAATATCACCACCAAGGAGATACTAACATATATTAAGAAATCCACACTTCAATTCACATGGTCACATTTTCTAGGAGATGTATGCTATCATCACTAAAAAGGGACCATTTCTTATGCAAACAATGAGTTGGGGACTATATGCCCCCCCTTAATGTTGGTGTAATTAATTATTTAATTACACTTTGCATAAGTTTACTTAGGTCATATTTTAATTCCTAGGTTTAATTGTAATTCTTATCTAGTTGAACTGTCTTTTTGCTCAAGATAAGATTAGGGTTGTGCATGTCTTCTTTTTTTGCATGCTTTCCTTTTCAAAGGATTTTGTATTATTTTTAAATCAATTATATTCAATAATCAATATTCTAGTTTTTCTTGCACATTCTTGCTATAAGGGTTTACAAAACATCTTATTTTTTGTTCTAGATATCTGTTACATTGGATAGGTGATTGCATACAGGTGATTCTTGGGGACTATGAAGTTGGATTTCTCAACTTCTACATGGTATCAAAGCTCCAAACCTATGGCTACCTGTTCATGATTTGAAGATATTCTCTTGCAACATTTTTTTTTGTGCAAGGGTTTCAAGCCAGGCTATTTTTTTATGGATCTAGGGGTCGCCTAATTTTTTGGGCATTTTTGGACAAAATGAACCTTTCCATTGAGTCTACAGCACCCAAAAACTCCTATTTTCATATAAAATTTGTCCATTTTGGACTCAATTGATCTTTGAGGAAAAACTTTTTTTCCCTAAGGCCGTACAACCCTAAGGCACAAACTTCGAGGCAAATTTTTTTTTAAAAAAATAAAAAATAAAAAAAATCAAATCAAAAAACTCAACGCAAAATTTGTGCTCCCCGTTCAAATGGGCATCGCCACTCCATTGCCGCCAAGCGGCCACTCGTCCTCAGCCTAGTGGCCACCTATGGGCCACCAGCCTCCAGTCGCTTCGCTGGCTGCTTAGCCCCCGAATCTCTAGCTCCAGTCACATCAAGGTCCAAGACCGCTGTGCTCAGCCCCTGCTGCCGGCCTAGCCCCAAGTTGGTCCTATCAGCATCCAAGGGCTTCAGCCCTGCACCTGCCCGCCAGAGCCTGTGGTCACATGGGTGACCTACTGCCAGCCCCTGAGGACTTAGTTTTTGCACCTATTTAGCGTTTAAAGTGCCTTTTACAAGCCTTTTTTTTCATTTTCTCATAACTTTTGCAAACAAAGGCCTTTTTTCGAAAACAAGATATCATCAGAAAGCTGGTTCAATGAACTTCGTAGTGGTGGGGGTTTGATTTTTTGATTTTTCAGTGTTGATGCCTTTTTCGCCTGTCAAAGTCTAAAGTTGTTGTTTTCACTCTGGGAGGCATAACTTTTGAGTCCTAACTCTGTTTTGTAAAAACAAGTAGGCCTTGGAAAGTTGGTTCAGTGCTCTACACAGATCTTAGACCTATTTTTTCCAAATTTTTTTACCACGTATCTAATATTCTTATTTTATCTCAACTCTTTACCTTTTCAGTTATTTTCTTAAGAAGCATGCAATTAGGCTATTTTTTTGAGATCAACGAGCATTATTTTTTGCTTTGAGAGTATATATTGTTGTTTTATGTCATGGATACACATAATATTGCACCCCTTACTCCATTAAACTATTTTGGTTGGAAAAAGCAAATGGAGATTCATTTGAAACACAAAAGGTTGTACAGGGTAACCATGGGTACAAAAATTGAACCTACGGTGCTACTGAAAAGAGAAAGTGGTTTAATAGATGTGATGAAACTTATGGTACATTATGTCTATCTCTTTCATATGACCTTTTTCATATTGATTCTTGCACTACACCCAATGAGATCTGGACTACTTTAGAGTCTTTGTTTGGGAAGCAGGATACTATGAGAAGGTTTCAGTTAGAGAATGAGCTTATTGGCTTAAATACTAAGGATTTTGATAGCATCCAGGAGTTTTTCACCAAACTCAAGTCTCTTAGGTCTCTTAGATTGTATTTGTCATAGTTTGGTGTTCAGAAGGAAGACTCTTAGTTGATATTGTCCATTCTTTCTAAGCTTGGACCAAGTTATTCAACTTTTGTATCTACCTTTTAAGCCACTAGGGATGCTCTTGGTATGAGATTCACTATGCCATATCTTGATGAATTTTCTTCATCTCGCACTCGAGAGCAAGCTAAGTTAGCTAGCATGGGTATGGTGAAACTTTCTTCATCATCTCAGGCACTCCTTGCATCTCAGGAGCCCATAGATCAAAAGAATTCTATAGGAAAAGGCAAGAAACATAAACAAAAGGATTCCAAACGTCATGAGTAGCAAAAATATTCCTCAGATTCATCCTACTCTTCTAAGGGGAAATCATCTAGGAAGGAGAAGGGTCCATGTGCATATTGCAAGCGGGAAGGACATGCATAACATAATTGCTACAAGGAAATTGATGAGCTAAAGCATCTTCTTCAAAAACATCAGATTGATTTTCCTTCTAGGATTTCTGCATCATCTTATTCCCATCATTCTTCTTATTCAAAGTAGCATGATAGGGGCACAACTGGTTTACATACTTCATCAGATATGAAGGGACATGCTCTTTGTACTTCTTCAGGTGTTGGATTAGGGAGATGGCTTCTAGATTTAGGAGCATCTCATCATATGGCATCTTCACAAACTATGTTCACTTACTTTGAGCCTTGCACTATGTCTCCTATTTTGATGGGAAACAATACTTACATGAGTGTTATAGTGAAGGGGTCTATTAGTTTTTGGGAAAACTCCTTTTAGGATGTCTTGTGTGTCCCTCACTTGAAAAAAAACCTTCTTTCCATCTATCAGATCACACATGGAGGCACTAGGAGATCTATGGAGTTCACACCTGATTTGGTTATCATCAGAGACTTGGAGAGTAGAGCAGTTATTGCTACTGGGATAGTGGATCACTCATCTCAATTGTATTCCTTTACCAATTTTGCTACTGATGTTTCTTCTATTCCTATAGTTGTTCATCACACTTCTAGTGCGAATCATCCTTCAAAGGAGACATTTGACTTCTTGAACATTGGTGTTCTCACTTCAGACCTAGTTCTTGAGCCTTTTGTTTCACCTCCTATTGCAGTTGTTGATACTTCAATGACTACAGATGTGGTTTCTTCTGTTTCAATGTAGCAAGACGTAGTTGATCATTCATCTTTGGAGGTTTCTATTCATTCTTCACCTGCTTTGACTTCTTCATTTGTTGAGGTCACATATGTTTCTGTGGAGACATCTTGGGCTACATCTACTTCACCTTTAGAGATTGGATTCATGCGGCCACCCTCTCACTTCTTTCAGGAGATGTGGTTTCTTTAGTCTTATTGGATTTACTTCTTTCTGGAAGAGCTATGTGGTTTTTTCTTTCCTCTCTTATGGGGGGGATCTCTCATGTATCTTTGTGATGGATGGTGTCCTTGGGGGGTCTTATGGAGTCCTCCATCTTTCATCACTTAGTTGTTAGTTTGCATTCTATTTTGGGGAGGATTTTTGTTCCCATGTGGTTTTCTCCTTTACCCTGTTTGATTTAGTTTGCATTGCATTTGTAAATGGGTACCTAATCAGGCCTTGTTGTTGGGACTCATCTTTTGCATAATAATTTGCTTCTCCCTAAGTTGCACTTATGGGGGGGTGTTGGTGTAATTAATTATTTTTTTACACTTTGCATAAGTTTACTTAGTTCATATTTTAATTCCTAGGTTAATTGTAATTCTTATCTAGTTGAGTTGTCTTTTTGCTCAAGATAAGAATAGGGTTGTACATGTCTTTCTTTTTTGCATGCTTTCCTTTTCAAAGGCTTTTGTATTATTTGTAAATCAATTAGATTCAATAATCAATATTCTGGTTTTGCTTGCACATTCTCGCTTTGAGGGTTTACAAAACATCTTTTTTGTTCTAGATATCTATTGCATGCAGGTGATTCTTAGGGACTATGAAGTTGTATTTCTCAACTTCTACACTTAAAATGTCAATATACTTGCTATGTTGGTGTTTTAAGGAGAAAAAAATGTACATATTTGAAACTAGTTATCCTTTCCCCCTAAGTGTAGAGACAAGGAAAACCATGAAAGAGACTATCGTGTTCCTTTCATGGAAAATATGGTTGCACTTAAGATTGTATCACCATGAATGGCAGTGAGAAAACACATAAAGCTGCAAATTCCATGTAGCGAGGAGAAACACTATAAAATAAAGATCATTATTATTTAGAGTGATTAGGTGCATCAACACATGTAAGACCACCACAATCCTCAAGTTCTTGAATTTTATTACCCAAGGCCTGACATTCATTGGTAGAATGAGCATGCACTTGATGATAGGCACACAATGAGTTATTAAATTTATTTCATTTTTTTAGCGGAAGAGTATTCAAGCAAGCTTTTAGAAGCCTTGAAAAAATAATATGCTCTTTCTCAGTAGTAGAAGACATTTCTTTCTCTTGTGAAGAAAATATCTTCTTACCACAAGATTTCATACACATAGTAGATGATGAAAAATGAGATGAAGATGGGGAAAAAGGTTGAAACCCTAGACCCTTCTTGGAAAAGTACAGTATAGAATTCACTTGATCCCTATCATTTTGTTTCATGTTTTCATTATATCCATGGTTACAAAATTTTTGTATCCAAGGCCATAAAATTCTTCCAACTCAATGAAGAGATCATATCTACATGCTCTTGAGAAGAATTGACTTTTTCCGAGCATGCAAATCATTTTTAAGTTTTTTTAAGTTAGGCATATTCCACTCATGAGGGACAGGAGTTGAAGAGGCCCCATCATCATCATGGGGTGATGTTTTTGAATCCATTGATATAGAAGATAAAACATAATACTCTTTAGGTTTAGATTCTAATATTTTTTACTCTCCTATAAAGGTGGGTGTAAAATCTAATGAACCCATATCATCATCTAAGAGTTTTGTTATAGATGTCATAGAATCAAGATTATCATCAAATTGTATAGGTTCTTTGGACTTTAATGATGAGATTTTAGACTCCCCTTTGGAACAAGGTGTAAAATCTAATGATCCCCAATCATCATTCAAATATTTCATCATGGGTAAAACACACTCTTCTTTGTGTTCAACATACATATGGGTTCTACTTTTGAAGTTGAAATCAAAGTATTAAGACAGTTGGAAGTATCATGTTTAGCTTCAACTTGTAAATTATAACTCTTTTCATCTACTTTAATTGTATATATCTTTTTTACTATATTCATGTTTCATCACATAGTGAAGAGTAAATGGGACTCCCTTCATGGCATGAACCCATGCTTTACCTAGGAGAATATTATATAAAAGAGGTCTTGGCATGACATGGACAAGTGTTTGTAAAATCACGGGTCATATCTTAATGGTTATTGTGACTACTCCTAATGGTTTCTTATTAATATTATCAAAGTCATGAATTGAAAGATCATTAGTTTTTTTAACACTCTCAGAGATTGAGAGGGGGGTGAATCATTCTACACAAAAACTTAAGCCTTTATAGAACTTAGAGCTCTTTAGAAAAATACAAACTTCTTAACTCAACCAAAACCCTTAAACAAATATAACAATTTAAATATTTAGAAAGATCAACAATATTCGATAATGAAAGATATAAAAATTCTTTCCTTAATCAGATCAATAATGATGAGAAATAAATAGAGAACAAACACATGCACAAGGATACAACTGCTTTATGTGAAAATCCCAATGAGGAAAAAACCACGGTGAGAGTTAACTCACAATATAAAGGCTCACTACCAAAAAGACTTGTTAAAAGGCTCACTACCTTAGAGAAAGATACAAAGGACTTGTAGAACTAAATCCAACACAACTTCATGAGTAAGATACAAGGAATTGATGAGATTCACTATCTGCGTGCAGGATACATAAAGTTTGTACGAGTATGATATTTGTCAACAATTCACTCTACTAACTGAGGCATTAAACCTCATTTAATCTTTTATTCCACAAAATTTAGTACTATCTCTATTTGATACTCAATATATTTTGCATGCACACTTCACAATTCTACACTTCTCCTTCTTGTTTCATTTGAGATGCTCTTGTATTTATATCCACTGCAACTCTTCAAAACTTCAATTAGGTCGGCCAAGAAGAAGATAAACAATGAATTCAACAAGTCAGCCACCAAAACATAATGTGGTCCTATCCAGAGGATGGAGAGGACCAAAAAAAATCTTAACACTTATTCCAATGTGATCCAAAATAATTCGCACTCTAGCGCACATCAATCTAAGTCAACATCAAGGAAACATGTAGATGAAATGTGAATCACATGACTAGTCATCCTAAAAACATACTCCAAATTTAATTTACTTGATGCAGTCCTAAAAAGGATAGGTGAGGACCCAAATTCATCATAACACTTCTTCAATTGTTGGTGCACACCCCCAAGTATATAACACAAGCAAATGAATAAGTGTTGTTAGATAGATATCCACAATAGACTAAGAAAGCCAACTCAAGACACAATATGACACCAAAGAGATCATCCAACAACATGCAAATCACATGGGAATATTCCATGACCATCCAAACACACTTTCAACAACTTATTTCATACTGTCATGCCACCAATAGCCACCGTAGAACAAGTAGGAATAAAATACTTAATTCCAGAAACACAGGATGCTTAATCATGAGATATAAAATTAACATATCAACTTGCGAACCACTTCATTACATGAAATTAGAGCTAAGACACTACACAAACATTGAGAGCACATTCACCAAGCTGCAAGAGCATATACATCAATGTGGAGAAATGCAGAGAGTTTCTCAAACTAATCTAGACAACCAACAACATTGCCAACCTTCTGCAATTCACCAAAATCTTCTCAACAACACATGTGGCTTGAATAGATCAAAGTGCAACATCCACAAAGTAATTGTTGGAATTATTGTCATTGATGTCAAGTTGACAAGGAATGAGAAGTGTGGACATGGAAAAAGCATCCCTTTTTGCTTGCTTGATTTGGGAATAATTGATGATAAATTGGACTTAGTGAGGCCTTGATTTGGTGTTGTGAGGTGTTTTACATGTCCACATTAGGTCTTGGACCCTTGAAAATGCATTCATTGATGTCTTGCAAAGGTGTTGTAAAGTGTTGTAACTGACTTTCACACTTTTCTAAACTCTTATTAAGAATCTACGTCTAATGAACCTACTTCTCCCCCTTACAAAATGTATTTAATTGCATTATCACATCAATCTAGAAGACTTGTGAATTAAACGTAATTATAATCTAGTGGTGTAATGTGTCTTACACATTCACAGTTGTGCCTTTCTAGGATATGTGGACCTCATTTTAATGGTGTAAAATGTATTTAATCACACTTTCACATTGAATTTTGTGTCCCAAGCCCTAATTGAACTTTACATCATCATTAATAGGCCCCTATGGCCCCATATTGTGTATTCCAAGGCATAATTTGATCAAATACCCAATAAAATCATCATATAAACCTAATCTATGCATTCCTCGACAATCCGACAAGCTAAAGGGCCCCTATGGGACTAAGTCACCCATCTGGGCGAATGAGTCCCTACTAGGTAGGACTAAGTCGCCCAGAGTGGAAAATTAGTACCATTTGGGTTATTTTTTAGTTTTGAGCAGGAAAAGTTGGATTTTAATTTTATTTTTCTTTCATGTCAGCCTTGGGGATCAAATTAATAAGAAAATTAGGTGGATTTCCTATAAATACAAGTCTCTAAACCCTAATTCATTATCATCTTAACTCATCATCATTCATTTATCATTCATCATGTTTTTAAGTCAAGCAAGCTAGGGTTTTTACATTCTAAGTCATCAAGATAGCTTTCAAGGACATTCAAGGGAAGATTCTTCCTCTTTTGCTGTAGAAAATCAAGATCAACCATCATGGCAAGGTACTAAATCCATTGTTTCATGCTTCATTACATTATTTCTCCATTTTGGTTTAATTATCTAAAAAGGGGTTTGACTAACACTAACTCATTTGACTGCAAAATCTGACGAAAACGTCCAATGAAATATGTATAATTTGATGTATTGTTGGGTGCTTGTAAAATTTGATGTGTAATTTTCAATTTTTTGAAATTTTATCCCTAACGTTCATCGAAATTTTGACTATCAATTTCGTCGACATTTCGACAAACATGAAAAATAGAAAAAAAATCAAATTGTGGCCGACATAAAGAAAAGTGAGTTCGCTGATTTTTTGCGACAGTGTTTTTCTCTACTTGAGACAGTTTGTCAAGAACTAAGGAAAATTTTCTTGGGAAAAATCAGAAAAAATTCAAGAAGATATCACCAGGATGAGGGTAGTCATTGTCTTTTTGCAAAATTCAGTTGTGAAGTCAGATTTGTAGTTCCAGGTTTGAAAATCATATTTGAAAGCAACATCTCATCAAATTTCATTTTTACAGGTTTAGGGTTTTGATAATTTCATGTCTAGATTTTGTTGTGTGGAATCACCATAAGATCACAACAAAGGAACATATTCTTGTGTCTATAATTATGTGATCCATAACTCTATTGGTCATGTGGCATAGTTGTGCTATAACAAATATACGATGCATTCATGTGTTACCCAAGTTTAATGTGGCTATGTTGTGATAGAAATGGAGGCACTCATATAATATATTTAATTCAGGTTGTATAATGTAGGTGTCAATCATCATTGGATGCATTCAGGTTGTCTCAAGTTTAACAGGTTAGGATGTAATTATAGCATGATCGAAGAGTGATTACCTCTTGCTGCAATAAAGAGCCTATAACTCTGGTTGATATGCAGAGTGGTTGTGTTATATCAATTATGTAGTGCATTCAAGCACAACCCATGTTTAATGGACTATTCTAGAGAGTGATCAAGATTTTCTAAACCTTATGAATGTTACTTAAAAGTGTATAGCTTAAACTACAAACCAAGTTTGTTACATACTTGAATGCAATCTTGGGTTACCACAAACTATAATAATGTGATATGCTAATAACCATTATGGAAAGTATTAAAGCAAGACCCATGATATATAGGATACATTTCCCTGATCAGGTTTACATACCTTAATGATCAAACACAAGCTTCCCACACACTCTAGGATACAATCCAAGATCATACCACAACTTTGTCAAAACAACTAATTTTCTGACCCAAGATTTAAGGTTGTTTTTTAATACCAACAGAAGCATTGGTAATAGCATGATTAGGGTACAAACCCTAGGCCTCCGTAGAAACATAAACAATAACTATAGCGGATTAGTGAGGTTGCAATACCAGAAAGATTGAGACATTGTAGGTAATAACAAAATCTTACAATCTAAAGATTGTAGCCAATAACAAGCACACTATGTAGCTTAGTGACATTTGTAAATGCAATCTATGGTAAGAAGAATGACAGTCACTTGAGATGTGACAGTCAAAAAGAGGCTGAGCAGTGACAAGATAATAAAGCTCAAACATTGCATAGTAAAGTGGAGATTTTAACAGTGAGTTTCCTTACCCCCTTGTTGACCTTAAGGGTTTTTCAAATGCTTTTGGTAGTGTTAGACAAGGAAAATGCAATCAGGGAATGACTGTCCAAATGAAGTAACAGTGGTAATCATAGGTTCAATGTTTCTTCTTAGCCATTAATGTATAATGGAGGTAGTGGATTTCATGTTTGAGCAGTGTTTTGAGATTCATTAAAGATGGGAGAATAGTGAATAATACCTTATAGAATGTGAAGTAGTGTCAATAAGGTTGAAGGATCTTAAGAACTACAATACCATGAAACAATGAGTCCCCTGTAGTAAGTAGGCAATCTATAGGTAATAGTTTGACTTTATAGAAGGATGCTCATGAAAAGAATCTTCAAGTGATAGTGAATGAGCTATTTGAGATAGCAACTGAGGGTGCAATACCCAGTCTTAAAGGAAGTTAGCAAAGTAGTAAATGTGCAAGAAAATAAAATTGTACACAATAAAAAATTCACAATGTTATCTTGCATAATGCCTTGAGTTTGAAGACAAAAATCTCATTATATCTTCATGATGAAAGTGGTGACCTTAATAGTCAATCACTGGAAACCATGATTTTAAAACATGCTATTGTGCTTATGGAGCCAACATTTTAAGCAAGGTAGTGAGTGGTGGTTTGGAACAATGGTAGGTATGAAGGACTTGCTTTATATGCATACTATGCAGTCTAGTTTAAGACACTATTCTTAGAAGAGATTGAAGGTGGATTATGGAACTCAAGGGTTACTATGAAAAGGATTAAAGCAAAGACTGGGATCTATTTAAAAGCCACGGTCATGAAGATATTAAAGACGTCGCATGCAAAACCCTAATAGTTGGAGTAATAAATACAGTGCCAAAGAGGATAGTGTGCTGGGGTAGATTTAGGAGATCTCCACATTATCTAATTACAGGGAAATACATCATTTATTTATTTTTTTAATTAAAAGAAATCATTCTAAACCCTATATAGGATACAATGATACTTCAAAAGCCTCTGAAGGAATTTGAGATTATGCAAATATATGTCAAGTAAATACCTAGTGTAGACACCCAAATTTGATCACTCCCATATGATCAAATTTACCTCTTTATTCATCAATTCTGTCAATATTAATTTATTTAATTAATATTACACTTCCCACATAAGACTCTTAAAGTATTTAATTTAATAATTAAACACTTTGTCTGGTTCCTTTCTCCTCTTTAAATTAAATAAATACACCAATTTATTTAATTTAGTCATTCTAATATTTTGAATTAAAATCAATTTAAAATTCTTCTTTTCTCCCTCCTTGTCACATCCTCCATAATCCATCTCTAATTTGAATTAATTTAATTAATTCATATTTAGGGTGTGCATCCTCTTAATCAAGGATTAATGTCACATCCTCCTACATTTGCCACTTGTCTCTAATATTCCATTAATTATCATAATCAAGTATTTGCACAATTTTAATCAAAGTCATTAGCCACTTTTGACACCACTTTTTAGTCAATCTTTCCATTTTCCTTTCTGGGCATTGACCCTCTTTCCTATGTGAATTTTTAATTCACTTTTATTCATCTTAGGTCTCTCTCCTCCCCATGTGAATTTTTAATTCACATTTTATCTTTCCAAGGCTTCTAGAACCTTTGATGTGTCACCTCATGCACATGTGACCAATTCCCACCTTTTTGGAGACCCTCTCTTATCCATTAGATCCTCCTATGAATGTGAATTTCTCCAACCTCTTTCTCTTTTCCCATGGAGATTTTTGAGAAATTCCAAAATTCTTCAAGTGTCATTTTCACTCCCACTTGGGAATAAGAAGTTCCTTTTTAAGGAAATCTTCTCACTCCCCAAGGTACTTGGAAGGTACTTGTCCTTCCTCCACATCATCTCACCCTTAGCCCTCTCACATTCCACATGTCAAAATGTGAGGGCTTGTGAGTCCTCAACTCACCTAGCCCTTCATCTTGGCTTTGTTGAATAAATCCCAACCATTGAATTCTCTAGAGAATTCAAGTTTCTCTATAAATACCCCATCCTCTAAGGTATTTGGGGGACTTAGCCATTTTGCAACTAAATGCTGCCATTTTGTGCACTCATCTAGCCATCAACATTCATCCATTTGCATCTACATTCAAGCATATAGTAAAGACTTGCATTTAGCCATATCAAGAGCCATCAAGGAGCATATAAAGCACATCAAAATCAAGGGCCAACCAAGGAGCTTCAGCTGCAAAAAGGGAGGTATATCCATTTGTCATCATTTAACACTCTTTTCTTTGCACTTACAAATTTCTTAGGCTAATCTTGAGGTGTTTCCTTATGTTTTTCCATTGCATTTTAGTTGCTTAGAATAGGTTAGACATTTAGGTATCACATTTCTGGCATGCTTGGTGGGACCCACAAGCGGGTTCCTCAATTTAATGTTCTTTGTTGTTTATTTTTTTGAAGGAATATGTCGCAGAAGGGTGACTACGCCCTTGATTTTCTGCAGAAGGGCGACTGCGCACCTGATTTTCTACAGAAGGGTGACTGCACCCCTGTTTTACTGCAAAAGGGCGACTGGGCCCCTGTTTTTCTGCAAAAGGGCGACTGGGCCCCTATTTTTCTGCAAAAGGGCGACTGCGCCGCTGTTTTTCTATAGAAGGGCGACTACGCCCCCTCCTTGACTAAATTTTTTGGCTAACACTTTTCTTGCAGAAGGGCAACTACAACCCCTGGGCTGAAATTTTTGTGCTAACACTTTTCTGCAGAAGGGCGACTACGCCCCCTGGGCTGAAATTTTTGTGCTAACATTTTTCTGTAGAAGGGTGACTACTCCCCCTAGGCTAAAATTTTTGTGCTAACACTTTTCTGTAAAAGGGTAACCACTCCCCTGATTTTTCGCAGAAGGGCGATTACGCCCCTGATTTTCCGCAGAAGGGAAATTACGCCCCTAATTTTCCGCAGAAGGGTGACTACGCCCCTGATTTTCTGCGGAAGGGCGACTGTGCCCTTGATTTTCTGCAAAAGGGTGATTGCGCCCCTGATTTATTGCAGAAGGGCAACTGTGCCCCCTTGTCACCGCGAAGCAACACATTTTGAAAGGTAAAACTATCATTTTGGCTTCGATTTTTTGCTATTTTCAAGTATTAACCCCCTAACACTATTCTTGCAAGGATATTGGTGTTTTTGCTAACTTTTTGCAGTATATTCTTGTGAAGTTGATGAAGAAAGTGGAATAAAACATCTAAAATTTTCTTGCAGGGCTATCCATTTGCTCAAACTTTTTAAACTATCCTTACTATTTGCGTTAATCTAAGAACATAGTTTAATTATGGGGAGTAATATTCATTGCTTACTATGTTTATTTTTTTGTGCTACCCAAAGAGGGCATTGGTTTTTTTTCACTTTCCCCTTACACTTTGTGTGAGCCTGGGGAGTAGTTGGAAATGATTAGTGCTTTCTTTCTAGTGGGACCTGCTTGGAGATTTCATCACCCCAAGGGATGATTCCAACCACGTGTACCAACAGGGTATATAAAGATGGGAGAGTGAAAGCTGTACCCCAATCCAGTCGCGTCATAATTGGCGGAGCTTCGAAGCTAGGGTGATACCTAGATAGACATGAAGAGTTGGTCTGAGCCCTTTAGTATCTCACTAGGGTTCCCAACTCACGCTTGTGATGGGCCGGTGTTCACGGTTGTGCCTCACGTACCGAGAGTATATCGAGGACTCCCTCGACACCTTGTGTATCCTAGATTAAGACCTCTTTGGCCATACCCTTAACACTAATCATAGGATTGTATTTGCTTGAGAGTGTTTTCTTATGAGAAACCAGTAAACTTTTGACAAATTGGCCTTATTATTGTCATTTTAAAGTCCTTGCCATAGTCATTTTCATCAAACCAAGTCTCTGATTTACCACAGAAGGGCAACTGTGCCCCTGTTTTACCGCAGAAGGGCGACTGCACCCTTGATTTTCTGTAGAAGGGTGATTGCGCCCTTGATTTTCCCAGAAGGGGGACTACACCCCTGATTTACTATAGAGGGGTGAATTGGCCCTCCTGAACACCCAAAATCACCCCGTTTGGATCCATTTAGACTCTAAACCATCATTTAATCATCCCAAACCACTATCTCATCATCCCAAGCCTCTGTTTTGTCCTCCTAAAACTCCAAAAACCTCCATTTGATCATTTTAAACCTCCATCTTATCATTCCAAACCTTCGTTTAACTATTCTAAATCCCCATTCATTCCCCACAAACGTCCCCAATCCATTTGGTCATTTTGGATTTTCCCCTAATCCATTCGAAAGCCTATATCATCACCCAATGAACATCAAAATTTTACCATTTACGTCACCAAACCCGTATCTCACAAACACCATCCATAATCAAACCGCCTTAACCTTGTGTTACAAAGTGGTTACCCAAATTGACCTTAGCGCTTGAATTCGATTATTAATTGTTAACCTCGACCCCAAATCAATTTATGTCCATCTTGAGGTAAATTCGGTGTCGTAAGTTATCATCCTCGGCCCAAATCAATCCATTTCTATCTTGAGGTGGATTTGGTGTCATGATCATCCACTTAATCAATCAATACGCTAGGTCACTAAAGGTAACTTTCTTTGATTAAACTCAGGGGCTCTCAAATCTTTCATCATCCAATCATACCCATCTAATCATCCAAATCTATCAAACCCAATCGTTTAGTCAAATCTTCCAATTACCTAATCAATCAAATCACATTCGTTCTATCACCACAATCCTATCCAATCAAAATCCAATCCAATCTGATCTATCCAATCAAAATCTGATCCACTCAAAGTCCAATCCAATCCAATCTATCCATAAAAGATCTAATATAAATCCAAACCCCCATGTCATCTCATCAAAATCGGATCTCATCCAATCACAATAGAATCATTCATCAAAGGCATCTTTATAATCCACCCATAGCACACTTGCATGCCCATTCAAACTAGGTCACAAGTTAAGAAACAAATGGCACAACAACAAGGTCAAAATTCCCAAGCAAACATGTCTCAAGACCTTAACAACAATACAAATCCCACCAATGGTACAAATATTGCTCAAGATCCTCATAATGGTACTTCATCCCACTCCAACACTGAAAATCAAAACAACTCACCACACGGTGAAGAAGGTATGGCTAATCAGCCCGAAATCACGCTGGAGGAACATTTTAGTAATCCCGCCAATGTACAAATGACTGACTGTTTGTTTGAAAAACATGGGGAAGAAATTTTGGCCCACCTAATTGAGAAGGGTGTCAAACCTCCCTCGGGTGTTGACTTATCCAAATATAGGAGTTCCACCTCTAACGTACCCCAACTCTCACAAAATACACTAGAGGGTTCGTACATCCCCAATGTTCCTCCAGTTGAGGGTTGGCATCAACCTAAATTTGGCAATGTTGTTCTTTATCATGTTAACCACCCCCCACATGCTCCAATTCCAGTTATGGGGGATCCTCAAGTGCTTGACCCCAACAATCCTTTTTCCTATGGTATGCCACAAAATGTTCCACAACCGTTGCCCCTAACGCTAACAACACCACCTCTTTCAAATTAGCCTATCACCAACATTGGGGGCACCTCCTTTACCACATTGCTTCCAACTCCTACAGTCGCGACTTTACCATATACGTCTCAACAACTTCATCAATCCAATCTTCTACCTCAATTACCTCTACAAGGAACATCCCAACTGAATGTTCCAGGTAGTACCCCACAACCTCCTTTACAGAATACCTTGACGTTATCTCAACGACCTCATTAGCAACAACCCCTCCATAATGCTTTGGTTTCTTCTCAACAACCACCATACCAATCACAAGGAAATCCATCCCGACCAGTCGCTTAGACCATACCCCCATTCCTCACATCCATTTTACATCCGCAGACTCAACCACAACACAACACCCCATCTCGACCCACACAATAGTTGACATTGCAACGACCTCCTCAGCACTATTACTATCATAATTAGCAGCAATTTCACCAACACCCACCTTATGTGGCCTCCCAACAATCACAACAGTACTTTCAACACCCACAAATCAATCCGCAACATCCCATCTAAGCTCCTCAACAACCTACCTCACACTTCTATCAAACAAATCCATACTATACCCCGCAACAACAGCCCCCGTACCAACAAAATCCCCCGGCTTACCAACAAGGCATGTCATCATCCAACTATCAAAATTCATACTTTAACAATCCGACGCTCTCTCAGCAAGATCCTTTATCATCCTATCATCAATATCCCCCCACCCGCCACTGGTCAACTCGGATCTATTGGAAATCAAAGCCGCTTTGAAGGACCTTCAAGCCGGGGCTAGCAAACAATCGTTCAAATTCGAAGACATATGCCCATATCCATTTGATCCCTCCATCTCATTAATCCCGTTTCCTAAACATTTTGAAATACCAAAGTTTGACAAATACAAGGGAAACAAAGACCCTAAGGCTCACTTGCAGGAATTTTACTCCCAATGTCAAGAGGTCATGCACAATGACAACTATCTCTTGCACCTATTCCCATGAAGCCTGACAAGCCACACCCTGGATTGGTTCATGACCCTTGAAAAAGGGTCCATAAAAACTTTTGCAGACCTGTCAGAAAAATTTATATCCTATTTCTCTTTCAATTTGGAGGACACAGACACCTTAGATCTTCTCAAAGAGAAACAACGTGAGGGAGAAACCTTTACTAGCTACCTCCAAAGGTGGTGTGCATTAGCAAGCCGAATGAAGACCCCTCTGAAAGAAAAAGGCATGGTCACTCTTTTTGTGGAAAACTCTCATCCCGACATGGCTCATAATTTTAGGTTACATTGTGTCACCACTTTCATGGAGATAGTGGAAAAGGGACCCATCATTGAATGTGCCCTTGTTGCCAAGGGACACGTCAAAATACATAGTCATGATAAAGAGAGGTCATTTGGGGATAAACCACGATTCTGGAACAAGAACAGGAATGCAGTGAATGACAGTGTGACATACACTAAACACGTCCAAGTAGCTAATACATCCCAAAAACAACAACCGTTTGTATCTAATGTCATCTCTATACCGTAGGGGACACCTCGCCCTCCTCAACAGTCGAACCAGAACAATTAGGGGAACACTAGACGTCAGTATGCTCAATTAGGAGAACCTCTGAGTGTTGTCTTTAATAAGTTGTTACAAATCAACTATCCCATCACGTACACTATCACCAAGCCATTTGACGAGTCCAAACCCAAGCCCACATGGTTTAAGGAAAATGAGTATTGTGAGTTCCATAAAATCAAAGGACACTCTTTGAACAAGTGTCAAGGTCTGAAAAACTACGTCCAAGATCTCATTGATCGAGGTGATATCAAGGTTGACCCCAGTCAAACTTCATCATCTAATGCTCAATTGCAGATATATCAAAATGCCTTTCCAAACCATAATCAAGGCCCAAGCACATCTAACAGTAATCCCCAAGAAAATAGCACAAATAATGTGAGCTATAAGAATGTACCCCTCAATTACAAGGGTGTCATTCATTACATTGAGCAGGTAGAACCCCGTGTATCCATGATACACGTTAAAGCCAAAGACCCTTTGTGTGCTGTTGCTACACGACGAGCCCGCATCACTGTCCCTGGGGCCTCTGCATCTGTCCAATCAACTCCTGTAAGCTCTCAGTACGACATCCTTGATCACTTAGGAAAGACCCCTGCTCATATCTCCATTCTGGATTTACTTAAATATTCCCCTGTACATCAAGAAATCCTCAGCAGAGCCCTACAAGAGACCCATGTACCTAAAGAAATTGATCCTACACAATTCCAAGCTTTGGTAGGACACCTAGCTTTATCTCATCAACTGCACTTTAGTCAAAATGACATGCCAAACATTGTTGTCATAAAATAAAAAGGGTCTTGGTAGATAATGGCTCTTCCCTCAATTTGTGTACTCTGAAATTTATAAAATAGGTGGGGTATAATCAAGCAGATTTAAGTAATCAGATCATCACAATCAAGGCCTATGATAATGCAAAAAGGAATTCAGAAGGAATTATTAGTCTTCCTATCCAAGTGGGACCTGTGGTTCAGTACATTACCTATCATGTCCTTGATCTGGAATTGCCATATAATCTCCTCCTTGGTCGCCCTTGGCTCCATGCTATGCAAGCCGTCCCCTCCACATACCATTAGTGCCTAAAATTCCCGGTCAACGGACAAGAAGTCACCATCTATGTTGACCCCCAACCATTTGAATATTGTCATGCTTTAGAAGCGTCCTTCCCCCATTTACATTATTGTCCCAGGGTCAAAATGGGGGCACCCCAGTCATCATCTGCTAAACCACCATCCACCACGATAACCACTCCATCCTCCACCATTGATCCTACAATCACAAAAGTCCAGATCATTGACAAAGGGTGTGGTGAATACGAAATGTGTACCGCTCTCAATGTAGCAACCGTGCCACCCTCACCACACGAGTATGTTAAACCTTCACATGCTACTCCAAAGGAAGATAAGACTGTTACCTTTAGTAGTAAAAACATCCCTACCACCACTTTCAGATCCCCTAGTGTCAAGATAGATGCACCAGAAGAGGATATAAGCCAATGGGTCTACCGGGAAGAACCCCAACTGGATCCTCCTCTAAAGGAATATTTTCAGGAAGCATATCCATGGTCAACTAAGTTTGTAGAAAAGTATAACTACCAAGGCAAAGGCCTAGGTAAAGAAGAACATGGGCGGTAGCAACCTATTGATACATCAAAGATGCCGAAGAACATAGGCATCGGATATGATAAAAAGAAAAAAGGCCCTGCAACATTGTCTAATACCTCCAATAGTGTTGTCGTGGACAATGGATCATTGGAAGACATCCCTGAGGAGGAATCCATCATACATGCATACGATGATGTCAATCACACTGACCTATCATCCATGTTTGAATGCCTATCCGTCTGCACCATTACCCTATCCCTTCGCTACCCTGAGCTCATTGATTGGGACCTACGTACTAGCACACTTGTCAATATATTTGCGGATACATATGTCAACCTCATGGGATTGGGGGAGGATGAACACTCCTGTCGCAAAAATAAGAACAAGAAAAACAAAAAACGGCCAGCTAGTGAAAACCTCCCCAAGGCACTCCCTGACCTTGAAAAAGTAAAAATAAAGGACGCATCCGATGGCGAAAACCTCAAAGAGGTGCTGGAGGATGGAGATGTTCATCTTCCCCTTGTAGGAACTCAGTTCTCTACACGATCATCCATCTTAATTGAAGAGACTCAAGAAGTTAATCTGGGTACTACTAAAAATCCTAAGATCACCTATGTAGCTAAATCACTCTCAGAGCAAGAGTATCCAATCATTGTGCAACTACTCCAAGAGGGAATCATTAACTTTGCTTGGTCATATTTAGACATGCCGGGCTTAGACCCCGCCTTAGTGGTTCATCATTTAGACATTCGCCCAGATGCAAAGCTTGTCAAACAGAAGCTCCGCAAGATGCATCCGCAGGTCGCATTATTAGTCAAGAAGGAATTGGAAAAGTTACTAGAGGCGGGTTTTATCAGACCAATTGACTACTCTGAGTGGATCTCTAATATGGTACCAGTTGCCAAACCAATTGGAGACATTCGGATCTGCACAGACTTTAGAGATCTTAACAAGGCCTGCCCAAAAGATGATTTCCCTTTGCCTAACATTGACATGTTGGTCGACCTCACAGCAGGACACGAGATGTTATCCCTTATGGATGGCTTCTCTGGTTATAACCAGATTTGAATTGCACCTGAGGATCAACACAAGACCACTTTCACAACACCTTGGGGTACTTTGTGTTACAATGTTATGCCCTTTGGTCTTAAAAATGCAGGGGCAACATATCAGAGGGCAATGATGGTCATCTTCCATGACCTTATCCATATCATCATGGAGGATTATGTCGATGAATTGTTAGGGAAATCTACAACACGAGCGGAACATCCTACCATCCTAAAGAAGATCTTTGAATGGTTAGAACATTACAAGTTGCAGCTAAATCCAAAAAAGTGCATCTTCGGGGTTACGTCAGGAAAATTGTTGGGTTTTATAGTCTCCCAAAGGGGTATTGAAGTTGATCCCACCAAAGTAAAGGCTATTCTGGACATGCCACCTCCACGCAATCTGAAGCAATTAAGAAGCCTCCAGGGGAAGATACAGTCCATCCGTCGGTTCATAGCCTAGCTAGTGGATAAGTGTCAGCCATTCACTCATCTTCTGAAGAAAGATTCCACCTTCCAATGGAACCAACAGTGTCAGATGGGTTTCAATAAAATCAAGGAATATTTAGCTCATCCACCGATCTTGATGCCACCTGTTCTAGGAAAACCCCTCCTACTTTACATCTCTGCCACTTCAATCACGCTGGGGGCATTGTTGGCACAACATGATGAGTCATTCAAAGAGAGGGAAATCTACTACATCAGTCGAACACTGGTCGGCTATGAATTAAACTAATCCCCATGGAAAAGGCCTGCCTTGCGCTAGTCTTCAGCACATAGAAACTCCGTCATTACATGCTCAATCATCCAGTCAAATTAATCACTAAAATTGATCCCATGAAGTATTTGTTATCGAGAACCATTCTAACTGGCCGCATGGCCAAATGGGTCATGCTCCTAAGCGAATTTGACATAGAGTATGTAGAGCGAAAAGCCATAAAAGGATAGGTCATAGCTGATCAATTGGCTAAGGCACCATTAGTAGATGCCTACCCGCTAGACATTGAATTCCCAGACGAAGAAGTCTACACAGTTATAGAAGCACCAACTTGGACGCTATATTTTGATGGCTCATACACTCATAATGGATCAGGAGCAAGAATTTTATTAATTACCCCTCAAGGTGACTACATCCCAAAATCATTCAAGATAACATTCCCATGTACCAACAACATTGCAGAGTATGAAGCCCTCCTCACCGACCTCCGAATTGCAAAACAGTGGCATATGACTCACCTAAAAGTCTTGGGTGATTAATTTTTAGTCGTCAAACAAGTTAATGATGAATTCCTCACAAAAGATGATAAACTATTACCCTATAAGCGCATGGTGGATGATTTCAAGAAATATTTCACCTTCATACAGTTTGACCAAATTCCTCGGGTACAGAATAAAGCGGCAAATGCAATGGCCACTATCGGTTCCCTAATTGAAATGCCTAAAGACCGAACAAAATGTGAGTTTCTTGTTGGACAACTTTTAATCCCTGCATATGATATTCCTGAGAATGATATGGTGTGCGATATCGTAGGTCCCGCCTCCCCGTGGTACCAGGACATATACACCTATCTCCGTGATAATATCATACCCCCAGAACTTACACACAACCAATGCAAATCCTTTATTCATCGCTCTTCTTGATACATCATTGTCGGTGATACGCTTTATCATCGCGGGTATGATGGAATCCTCCTTAGGTGTCTAAATGAGACTGAAGCCTGCACGACACTAACGTAAGTACATGGTGGTGTTTGTGGAGCTCACTCAAATGGTATGGCTCTGGCCAAAAGGATCCTACGAGATGGATATTATTGGCCTACATTGGAACATGATGCTTGTGAATTTGTGAAGAAGTGCCTTGCATGCCAACAACATGCAGGTTTGATTCATGCCCCAGCACAAGATCTTCAACCCCTCCTAGCACCGTGGCCCTTTTCTCAATGGGGTTTTGACTTGATTGGAAAGATTCACCTACCATCATCCGATGACCATACATTCATAATTACCACCACTGAATACTTCACTAAGTGGGTGGAAGCAATACCACTCTTACAAATCACCGGTATCCAAATATCAAAATTTATCCTTTACCATATTCTCTGTAGATATGGTATCCCATCCACCATCCTCTCTGATAATGGAAAACCCTTCAAAAACCAAGCCATGAAAGACCTCTGTGACACCTTTCATATCCAGCATCGTTGGTCAACGCCTTATTACCCCCAAGGTAGAAGCAACCAACAAGACCCTTATTCGCATCCTCAAAAAGGTTGTCAATACCACTGGCTGAGATTGGCACCTCCATATTCATCCAGCCCTTTGGGTGTATCGCACATCCATCCGCACCCCGACAGGCACCACCCCCTATTCTTTACTGTACGGTGCCGAAGTCGTCTTGCCAATCAAAATTGAGCTCCCATCGCTGAGGATATCTCTGAAGAATCTTATTAGCGAAGAGGATGCTCGTGTTGCACGGCTTCCACAACTGGAATTATTGGATGAATGAAGAATCAAGGCCTATGATCATCTACAAGCATACCAAAACCACCTCAAATGTAATTACAATAAAAAGGTTTGTCCGCAACAATTCCAGGTTGGTGAGTTTGTTCTTAAGGAGAACCAACGCACTTAGCAAGATCATGATAAAAAGGAAAAATTTGAGACAAACTGGTTAGGGCCTTATATCATAACCGCCAAATATGGATCTGGGGCATACAGTTTGACTACTCTTGGAGGAGAGCCCTTCGAAGAGCCCATCAATATCATGCATCTGAAGAAGTTCTACACCTAAATCCACTTGGTAACCCCACCTAATCAGGAAAAAATCAAATAAAAAAATAAAAAATAAAAAATCCAAAAAATAGTAAAGAGAAATAAATCTGTCCTATGGTGAAAACCACCTCTTGGTGGCACCTTGGATAAGTATGGATGGTGAAAACTTGGTAACATGTGTCATCCGTAGAGAGATTAATCATTATCTACCTGACATCCTAATTATTTTATGCTTTCATCCGCACTATCGTCCTCACCCATCTCATCCTAGGCTGCTTGGTATATATTGATTGAGCATTGGATGACCCATCTAGCCTATCCCCCATCTTGAGCTTTTCAGTATCCCACTTTGAGCTTATGTCATTCATTCCCTTTGTCGGTCGGTTTGTGTCATCATATAGGATCATTCATTGTGTCGGTATCCATTTAGATCTCATCCTATCGCATCACTTGTCGAACTACGTTGCCCCTGCACTGTCACGTAGGCAAGGCTGATCATTTGATCTGCCCCTAGGGTATTCTGACCATCACATGTTGGTCATCTATCATCTGTCTTCATTGTCCTCTTTCTGCTTTATCCTGAGTCTTTTCATGAACTACGATGGCTCTGCACTTTCACGTAGGCAAGGCTAATCTCTGATCGGCCCCCAAGCCCCTAGGTCTGTAGGATGTGTCAGTTTGTGTCCCCATCTGGCTCATTATTTTCAAATAAAATCCTAATATTATCAAAATATTTGGTTAATGAAAAGCATCTGGCGTCAAAATGGGTCATTCTAGTTTAGTATCCATCATCGGTCTCAACAGGATGCATCCTTCCTAGTAGACCTCATTGATCCTATCTATCACCCTGATCATATGGCAAAGGACGTTTTGATTTTAATTGTAATCTTTTGATGTTTTGGAATTTATTTTTCATTTGAGCTCACTATCAACAATTGTCATGGTCACCTTGATCCATCATATCATGGTGTGCTTTGACTAGTCGACATATGGGTTCATCTTGGTCTTTTCTTTGTTGCTGCCTTTTCGGTTGTCCCACGTAGTACCCACCAAGATCCCTGAGGTCTTGTGTTACACTGGGGAATCCTTGTGTGTTTGTGGTTATCCTAATTCCTGGCCCGACCAAGGTCATCGTGACCTTGGGGTGTTGGGGTAGCCCCCTTTTGCTTGTTGTGTTTGTTTCATGCATTGGATGCCTACTGTCCCTAGTCTTATATATCAAGGTATCCAGTATCTTATGCTATAGCAAATATCAATGCTCCAAAGATGGCAACTCATATTAGGATTACATTTCATCATCTATTGTATTGCATTCACCCTATGATTTTGGTTGTGCAAATACTTTATCCCACTCTTTCCCATTCTTCTCAGGATACTAATAATCTTTGACAGATGCCAAATGACACCTATTTTCACAATCACTACATACCCACCTTCCATTATCATGTCAGTTCTTATTGGCACTTATGGCCATGTGTTATTTCCTCTAAATTACAAGAGCATTATTGCATATTAGATTCATTCTATTAACCACACATACATCGCCACCTGCATCACAACGTGTTAGAACCACACATACATCGCCACCTGCATCACAAAGTGTCAGACTCATAATACATCACATCCTGCATATATAAAATGTTCATACAAAATCCATCATATACATATACATAGATGCAACATGGGCACACATCATATCACCATGTGTATATCTACATTAATAAAATCACCCATATTCCACAAATACATGCACCTAATCATCCACATAAGCATCTAATATCATAAACATGTGTGTAAATAAACCAAAATATCCATCCACATAAGTACGCAATATCATATACACGTGCATACAATCACCCATCACAAAAGGAAACATACTACATAGTGTCAACAAGAACTATCCCATGTCATAATCAAAGTAATATAATGTGTGTCACATGTCCATCATACATCAAAATCTATCATATATCCATCACATAATAAACTACAAAATCCAGAGATATAGAACATCTTTGATCTCTGTCGATAAATCCTACATGCTCTACCTTGCATCTATCAAAAACTCAGTAACCTGTCACCTCCTGAATGAGCTACCCACATCTGATCTCTGTGGTGAATCCGGTACTGATCTCCTGCCTAGTGTAACACTTGGTGAATCACTGTAACCTTGAGTCTGTGTCCCCAGCGACTGAGATGGCGCTGGCATCTGGGGTGCCTGTCGGGTATACTAAAATATTTGCTGGGTCGGGTCTGGAACTGCATGGTAGTATGCGGCCATCCAAAATCCTGCCTCTCTCGCATTCTCCTCTCGCTCCGCAACCTGAACCCAAGCAGAATTCTGCTCCTGATGATATCTATTCTGATCCCTCGTAATCACTCTCCTCTCCTGCTCCCAGGCCTCCTGGGATAGGTGTAACTGCACCATCTCTGCCTGAATCCGATCTCTCATCTCCTCGGCAGCCACTGCCCTACCCACTGCTCCATCCCTATCCTCCTGCAGCTCCTGGACTTTCAAAACTGCTGCATCTCGCTCTCCCTGCAGTGCTAATAGCTCTAAAACTACCTCCTCTCTCCTCTGAAGAGATTGAATCTGTGCCTCTGCCAACTCTCTCTCACCCTGCAGCACCTGAACTCGTGCCTGTGCCATGTCCCTCTCTACCTCCACCACCTGTACCTATGCCTGTGCTACATCCCTATCCGCCTACATAATATGAACCTGCTCCCTCGCCTGTCTCTCTCTCCTGCATCACCCCCATCTCACCCACCGTCTGCTCTAAGCAATACACTCTGTCCCGTAGCTCATCTCGCTCTTGTCGGAGATCACCTCCCTGCTGCCCACTATCTGCTGACACATGATCGATCATCCTCTTTGCCTCCCTAGCCTACAATATAACAATCTCTGCCTATAGTCTATCACGGTCCCAACTAATAGCAACCAACTCATCTCGTATCCCCTGTATGATAGCCTACAGTCTCTCTCTCTCCCTCCCCATCACCTCCACCTGTGCGGTTAGGAGGTCCACCATAAATCCATAATACCTCTGACTTACTAACGGTACTCTAGATAGCTCGACTCGAAGTCTAATCACCTCTACCTCTACTACCCTCAATCTTTGATTTGTACTCTGAGGCCTCCCCACCGTGTCCCTCAGCTGAATAATCGGCTCTCCCGAGGTAATGACAGGAACCACTGCCAATGGCTCTGCATCCCAAATATCCATATCTGGCACATCTCCATCTATCTCCATAGCATCATTGCCCCCCTTCCCTCCTGCTCCTACTGATCCTCCTAGTCCTCCACGGAAGGATGGACTCAAACTCTCCGCGGCTGACCATGCCTCCCCACTCTCATCTGTCTCCTCGGCTCTCCTATCTCCAAATGCTCCTCATCCTCA
>VDFB02084669.1:128102-163163 GCA_007258455.2 Sequoia sempervirens
TCATCTGGTTTTGTATTTATTTCTTTCTGTATAGATAAGTACAGTTTTTAATTGCAATGCTGTGCAGAATCTTAGTCAATTAAAATGCCATCGTGTTCAAATTGACGCATTTATGTAGGGGAGAGGACCCAGTAGTTGTGCACCCTAACTTCGCGCTTCTAATTATCCTATGTGGAAATTTCAAATCACTCCCAATTTTTTACAGCAGCTTACTTGGCAAGTCCCCTGCTTATGACTTTCGTTTCAGGGCCACATCATCAAATATGATGCCACATCAGCATGCTTTTTGTCAAGGTGTCTAAAAAGGCCCAAAAAAAAAGTGCTACCAATACTTGTGCATTCACATCATGGATAGTCGAACGCCGATGTGGCATCACATGATTGGTTACTTTTTAGATCAAAATAATACATTTTGTTTAATTATGGGTAGTCAAGTCACAACTATTGGACATTATATTAACAACTACTATCACAACTATTGGGCAATATTCAGATTGTTTTCCTCAATAAAATTAATACATTGAAACAAGCAAGAATGTTGCCCCACTCTCATCAGTCTTCACTTTAACTTCTATATCGATCAATGATTAAACTACACATATGGAAATCCACACTATTTTTAATATTATTCTTTGTGTATAGTCTTTAAGTTTGAAAGTTGAATGTTTTGTATTTCACATATTTCATTTTTAATTTGAGCATATATATTATAAATATATAATTTTTTATGACTCCAAGTATCCATCTCCTATTTTTTCAAAAAATGATGTACCAATACGGTAACCCTCTTCTGGCAACCATGTGGAAAATCTGTATTTTTTGGTTTGCTGTTTTTTTCCCAAACAATTTTAACTGCTCTAGTAGAATATAAGAACCACAAATATTTAATATACTATTCTACTTGATTTATCAAATGATAGTGTCAGAGAGAGGGAATTGTTGTATCAAAATAGGAAAATAAAATGTTGGAATATAAATAGGAAAAAGGAGCATAGGGGCGAATGCACTGCCACTTTAATAGTATTAGAAAGATTACAGATACAATGTATTGCCATGGATGCAATCTACCTATTGCTCCATTAATGACATACACAATTGTCTCAATCCTTATTTACACAAACAGGTAAATCCCATTGATTTTGATCAACACAATATTTAGATAATCCTCCTAATGGTGATTTGAGCAGTTGGCCCCAAATCCTTAATGTCCAATAATCTTCTAGGGGTCAAGGGTGTCAAATTTGAGAAAATCACTACAAAGCTATCTTCAAGTTGGATAGTGAAGGCCGAATTATTGAGGTGGATAAGACCTTCACTTTGGATAGCTAAGGACAAATTATTGAGGTGGATAAGACCTTCACTTTTGGCTTTGCAAGACCAAGAGGGGTTTCCCTAAGGTGTTGTTGAATTGATGATTGAAAGAATAAACACTACCTTACAACGAACTATACCATTGTGCAATGTATCCCAATACTGGTGTCACAATATACCTATTTGCTAGTTTGGAGATGTAAGGATGAGCACCTTATTAATAGATAATCTGTCATATAAGTGTATAAGAATGTGTTTATAATACACGTGTGTTGTATTCATTCTGACATGGCAGTGGAACACACAGAAGAATAAAACTAAAAGGTGTTTGAGTTGATGTGTCTTGAGTGTTTTGAGGATGATTGGAGAAAAATCCAATCACAAATCAATGTCTTTATCCATTAGGCAATAGTGTTTCTAGATTTAATCAAAAACATGTAACAATTGAAAACAAGAAAATACCTTAATCAAGTCACTACAAAAGACTATGCCTTTCAAAATGCATAGGCAAGTTGGGCTTTACATATACATTCAAAAAAACAATAAATGGTTGCAAAATATTTAGTCTACTTAGTTGTCCTTAGGCATACCCATACACTTATTTAATTATGTTGAAAAGATATTTTGCAAAAACTTTGCAAGGATTTTATAGACTTTTGGTTGAAAAACTAAACAACATACATCTAAAAATGCATGCCATACATAAGGACACACTCAACTAGGGTTGATTTTGTCTTTAATCAATCAATCTTCAAAGCTTGCAAGTGTTATTATAGGTTTGGGAAAAAACCTAGATCATTACACGACAAAAATAGCTACACCCAAAATTAAAAATCAAAACCCTAAGGCTTCTTGTAAATATCTTTCTTCAGCTAGCTCCACAACTACTCTCAATAAAATGTTATCTTCCTCCCTCCAAAATGAAACATCATATTTATATATCCTTTTGTAGGTCACTCAGAATGGGAAATGTGCAGACTTGCTCGAGTCCCTTGAAAATCCACAATTTCTTGCAACTATAGACAATGACCATGTCTTCAATCAAAGTTCACAATTATTTTGGCATCTAAGAACATGCATAATCACATCTTGGTTGTACTTGTGGATAATAGGCATCCATTTTCCATTCGGTCATTAATGTCGTTTATGGTCATTAATGGTGCTTAGGAAAGGGTAGGTGGGTTGGTTGATGAACATTCACAAGAAACACACTATCGGGCCATAAAGAACAATTAAAATATTCACCTACACTTTATTGGGCCCTAGAGAGATGGAGTATTAAACATATGGGACCCCCAACAGGTAGAGTTGTAGGGGGTTAAGCAAAACATATATTGTGCACCACACTCAACCCTTTGCACTTTCCTTTCGCTATTGGGTGTCATCTTATTCCTATCGGGGAAAAGGAAAAATGTATGCCAAAGAGGAGGCATTAAAACCCCCAAATCTCTTCCAAACACACAACCCTCATCCAAGCGTTGGGCCTTGGGCCTTAAGCATACCTCATACCACCTTGTTGCACTATCAGGGGTTGGGCTTCCAGCTTGATGCATGTCTTCTTCCTTCCTCATGCTCACTTTGCATCAAATGCCCACTACATCACTCTACCTTGGTCATTTTTTGCTCATGTGTTGAGGGTGGAGTAGGAACTAAACCCATCAGAGCTTCATATGGTTCCCAATGGGCATGAAAGCACCAATAGTCATCTTCCCCTTTAACTTCATTTTCCTTAGGTCTCTAAACTTGCATTCCAATTTTTCTTTCCTCCATCGGTGCTTTTAAACACACTAGGAACCAAAGAAAGTGTTGATGTCATCATTTTTACTTAGCTAAATTTCAACTATGATTTTGATTTTGGTGAATAGGCAGAAGACACAGGAAGGGAACACACATCAAACAACACAATACAAATGATGACCCATATAAAAGCCTTTTAGATCTGTTATCAACAATGGGCAATTAAAGGCAAAAATGTAGACCATTAGAATAGAAGAGAGCAAAAATGAGAACAAAATGGGGTGCTGACATTGGTTCTAGTTGGTTACAAACATGTCTCTTATAGGAACAATGAGAATCTAGATCTTCAGGTAGACCAAAAATGGGGAACAAAAGAACAAGATTGACTCACACCACATCATGACAGACTAGGGTCATGATTGCATAAATACAAGTGTATGTACAAGAACATAGTATGTACAAGGAAGGACAACAAATTGCAACCAGTGATATGAAGGCACATGATTTTAAAGATATGATTGCACAATAACTTACCACTTTATTTTGTAGGTCAGACCTTGAATGAATACCCATGGCACTTGGTCATGGACAAGCTGCTACATCTACTTTCCTCTGTCAAAGACAAGTCTTTTGAAGGGACTAATTTCCGTCAACCTATAGTTGTTTCTATCATACAACTACAACAATTACAACCTTCTTACATGCACAAACTTGTGATTGCCACCAAGAGAGTGAAGACATTCTCCACTATTGATCTTTCCATTGCATGAAAAATGCATAACATAAGCCACTAAAGTGTCCTGCATTGCATTCTTCTAAAGCTCTGTAATCTTTCATATTGCAATATTTTCTTTCGCAGTTTTAACCAATAGATCTAGCATGTCGATCTTCATCTCATATGTTCAGGTTGTGGCTTCAGCTCCTCTTTTTTAGTGGAGGATAAAGGATATGCATTAAAGATCCCCCTAAGCCATAATTCTTGGCTTAGTTTCTGAATGAATCATCTACACCGGAGGATGGTACAAAGTGTCCCTTGTCTTCTGTCTCTTCATTCTTTCTCCAAATCTTTTCCATTTTCTTCTTTACCTTAGTCAAATCAATCTTTTTTTGCTGGTCCATTCCTTTTTATTAGATTATCCTTCCTTGAGTTTCTGCTTCTATAGAACTTAGCAACATGTCTAGGTCTATTGCAATTGTGACATACAACATTCCTTCCATTCATCCTACATCTACATTAATTAGCCTTGTGTCCAAATCCATAGCATGTATAACAATAACCATTGAAGGGTTGAATCATTCTACCATTGTTATATGCATTCATCATTTGACTTCTGCATTCATTTGCTCTATGTCCAAATTTCTTGCATGTAAAGCATTGACCAATAAAGGATGGATCATTTTGATTCATTTTACTTCTACATTCCATTGCTCTATGTCCATATTTATTGCAAGAATAATAAATACCATTCAAAGATGGGTACCTTTGAGCATTTGGTTGTTTGGCTAGAGGTCTTTTGATATTGTTTCTTTAATTCCAAATCCTAGCATTGTTCTTATTGTCTTTAATCTTCTTTGGTTCACTGATCTTCTTTCCTGCATTAGGTGTTTGATTTTCTTTTGAGATTTCACCTTTTTCAAGTCCCAAACCACCTTTGTCTTTAGATGCTTTCTAACCTACAATCAACTCATGAAGCATTGTAGAACTTGTCTTGAATTTATCTTCATGACTTCTTGCTTTCTCCAGATCTGATCTTAGGTTTACCACTTCTTGTTCAAGCCTCATGCATTCATCATATTTTATTTTCACTATAGCATTTACACATTCCTCTACTCTTTTCTTTTCTTCAACTTGCACTTTCAAACAAGTGATGGATTCATTTGATTGTTTCAATTGCTCACTAACTTCCTTATTCCTTTCTCTGAACTTTTTGATTTTCTCTCTCAAATTTTTAATGCATTCATTTGCTTCTTGAACATTCTCCTTCAAATCTCTATTTTCACCTTCAACTTTGTCAAGATCTTAAAGGGAAACTTTGAGTTCTCAATCTTTGTCAAGCATGCAATCTTCTTCTATGTATCCAATAGCAAGAATCTCTTTTGGAGGAATGAGAAACTTTCTATCAGCCATGTGTTTAATCTCCAAGACCTTCTCAAAGTGGTTAAGCTCCTTCCTAGGAAGCTTGCTCTAATACCAATTATTGAACACTCAAAATACTGAGAGGGGGGGTGAATCAGTATTCTATTAAACCATTTAAACATTATCCATCCAATCACCAAAGAATATGTAATTGTTATAAGGAAAGAAGGCATGAAAACATCCACAACATCATATAACACATGACACCAAGATTTTTATGTGGAAAACCCAAAATGGGAAAAAACATGGTGAGGGTTAGCTCACAATATATTACAACCAGTTATAGTATATCATAAAAATGCTCACTATAGATGGACTCACTTCCCACAGATAAAAAGATAGAAGAGAGAGGGGTGGCTCACAACCTATTTTGAATTGTTACAAAAGCATCCACAATATGCAGAAATACAATTCCAATGAGGTACAAATACAAACTTTGCACAGATTTGGATCAATGCTTTACTTAGCTTTGTATTTGCACAATTCTAATATCAACATTCACAAGTTATCTCCATTCTAATCAAATTTTCATCACACATCTCGCATCTACACACTCTTGTATCAAAACATCAAAATCAATCCATCATATATATCAACATCAAGTGTAACAATAATTAGGTTAGCCTAATTGGATGTAATACACAAAATTCAACTTGTTAGACCCAAGCCTTATAATCCATAACACATGCCTCAATTCAAATCTCAAAATACCTTAAGATAGGTTAGCATGGACCTATAATAGATCCCACATAAAGGCTCAACGCATATTAATCCTTTGCATACTCATCAAATGTGTTAGGTCAGTACACTATAGAACCTAAACAAAAAAAAATATCCAAATGATCATTCAATTCGCAACACGTGGATCTCAAATATTGATCCCACCTGGAATTCACACTCATCTAACATCTGAAAACTTATCTTCAACACCGTAACAAAAAAAGATTCATTCACAGAGAAGTGCAAAATTTCCCACACCAACACACTATATAGGAAATGACTATGAAACACTAGACTAGATTTTTTCATTCATATCTCCCAAAATACTTCACCAAACAATATGAAATATTGGATTTAGAATCTTCTAACCGCAAAAATTAGGTTAGAAGCACAAAGAAAAATATTCCTTTGTGGAGTGGTGCAGACCCAAAATATGATGCACTATGACCCTAAATAGGTAGTTTTGGCACTTAGTTAGAGTTTCATACTATTGAAGTTTTCAAACCAAATCTTCTTGCACAAGCGATTTCTTCAACACCTTGGAAACATGTTAGAATTAATCAAAATGATCCTCAACAATGTTGACATCAATGACAACACTGAATTACACTTCTATATACATTCTCCATGCTCATGTTTCCAACAAGCATCATCACTGACAATCTCCTCAAACTTCTAACAATCTCCCCCTTTGTCATTGATGGCAACTTGCCAAAAATGCTCTCCAAAAATCTCTTCCTTTGACATCAAGGGAAAAGGGCGCCTATATACATTGTTTTGATCCATTATCAAAACTCCCCCTAAGTGATGTAGTCATATATACACGGTTGGGGAAAATAATTGAGTCATGTACCAGAACAAAAAGATACTAAAACACAACTTTATATGTCCACATATATGCAAAGAATTTGAACAAAAAAATGCATAAAAACATGAAAGATGTGTCAACCAGAGGTGGTTGATACTTATAGTCTCTTCATGAGATATTCCCAAGCTAGCTTACCATCTTCCCATTCTTGCTTGGCCTCTACAAGCAGCTTGATCTGTGTTTCAAACTCCAACAACATATCTTCTTTTGGTGAAGTAGGTATCAGATTCAGCTTCTTTGCTTTGTTAGAACTTAGGAGTGCTTTAGAAACCAAAAAAAGTTTGGAATTGACTAGATCCCTCACATCTCCAAACTGCAATATGATAGTCTCTCTCTATGCTTGTAGCTGGAAAAACATCTTATGAAGTTCTTCAATTATGATCCTTGTGTCACCAGTGAGGTCCATAGCCAAGTCATATGCAATGGAGGTGGCATTGATCTGAGACTCAATAGAATTCATCTCCTTCTTTATACTTAGTATGGTTCGACGTGGCCACTTCATGTTCTAATGATACAATGCCTTTGCCTCACCAACACACGTGTCTACATCCTTTAGCAATTCAAAGAACTTATTAGGTGAAACAACACATTTTTCTTTCATTTCCATCATTATTTTGTCATTCATCCTCTTCTCTACTTTCTCAGCCTCTTCCTTAAGTCTGGATGCATAGGACTTGAATGAATCAATTAAAAGTTTGAGATTATCCATACCGGAGATAGATGTATCTATGCTTGTTTTAGGTGTGATCTCATGTAATTCCTTCACAACCTCATCCATTCATTCTTTGCTCCTTTGATGTGAACTAATTATCTCCTTTCTAGCAGATGTGTGGAACAAGTCTCCTAATTAAAGCTTGTGGATAGGAGAAATCTTGTTCAAGTCCACATTACCTTGATTCATCGATAGTTGCACCAGTTGTGAAGACACTACTAGCTAGAATCTAGGTTGAACACTTAATAGATTCCTCAAAGAATCTTTGGAGGAGCCTGAAGATTCATCAAGATTCTTTATCACCTTTGCAACCTTTCCTTTGTCATATGTTGTATCAAAGTTGATAGATTTGTCTTTTTCTTCATCTTTGAATGTATCCACATTTTTGTCTTCTTCTTTCTCATGCTTTGCTTCTTTTTCTTCATCATTTTTCTCTTTCTCAACCTTTTCCTCATCATTATCTTTATTTTCATTCAATTCCTCTATTTTGGCTACCTATATTGTGTTATTTTGTTTACCGAAGGAGGGACTTCACTATTTTGTACCGGAGGAGTGGTTGAGACACTATCCTTAGCAATGTATTCTCTAACCATTGTCTCATCTTTATTTACATTTGACATATCCTCCACTTCCATAGGGGTGTTATCTATTGCATCTTCTTCATGCATGTTCTTCTCATGTTGAGCATCATCAGTGTGTACCTCTTCTTCTGTATTGAGCTCTAGAGCATTGGTGTCATCATTCATTTCTTCTTCAGTCACCGAACTCAATCCTAGTTTTTGCACAATCTCTTCAACTTTATCATTGATCTCTTTTCTAATTCTTTCCAAATAACTTTGGTCATTACCCATTAGGACTCTGATTCTCTACTTGGTTCTTATTTCTTTGTGATATAAAGTAACTAATGTGGCCCTATCATCTTTTGAAATTCCAACACCAACTCTTTCCAAGGCTTCATCTTTTATCCTTTCATGTTCTAGTATTTCCTCTTCCCTTATTTTTAGTAAAATGTTCCATAAATCATCAAGCATACCCTTTTTGATGCTCTTCAAATCAACTTCAAGTACCACAATATACTTGACAATAGCCTCTAGAATGGTGGCCTTGTGCACCTCATTTGATTCCTTGTATAATTCTTTTGTTTCTTTTAACATATCATTTTGTACTATGCTATTGAAAAGTGCATCTAACCTCATTGGAGAGTGAGGTCTTCCCAGATCAAATTCCTTCTTTTCCTTGCTTTTTTCTAGAGTCTTCTTCACTTCAACAGTCTTTTTCTTCACCAGTAAAGCCTTCTTGGCTTCCTTCTTCTCCCTAATGTGGATTTTGAATGCTTCTTCCTCTTCTATCTCCTCAACTTTTAGAGTCCATGATGTCAATTCTCCTCTTCTTTACACTGGCTTCACCTTGTGAAGCATCACTTTTTATTTTCCAGACAAATTGTGGTCCTTCTTCCTCAACAACCAAATTAACTCCAATTCCTTTATCTCTAGTTTCTTTTTCTTCAATATTCTTTTAGTTGTGGCAACAAGAGGTGCAACAGTAGATGTTTTCTTCTTCTTTGCCTTGGTGACATGCACAATCGGAGAGGATTTCTCCCTTACCAAGGGATCAACAGTGGGTTTTCTCTTTTCTCCTACATTAGGTAAATCCCCAAAGGACTTTTGAATTGATGGGGGAGTGGTAGTTGTTCTACCTGATCTTCTAGAACTTTTGGATACTTCACCAACAACCATGTTTTCTCTAGCTCCCTCTCTAGCATATCTCACCTTTTCCTTTGAAATGCCACATTCTTTGGCATATATGTCTAACATTGCATCAACATTCTTCCTCATTATAGGTTCCTTCTACTTCATGTGCACTTCCATTGATTTTTCCTCAAATGTCCCATACCTAGGCTTCATTGTATCTTTAAGATTGTTTAATAAATATGTAAAACCAAATAGCTCTACCTCTGTTACTTCATAACCCAATTCGAGAACCCAAACTATTTTGGGTTCCACTACCTCCATGATGCAATGATCCATGGAAACAAGAAAAGTAATGTCTTTTTTTTATTTCTCCACAATTGCCTTAGGAATTCTCTGTCTCTCATGCATTCTTCTCTAAAATACTGCAAAGAAATAAGTAAGTGTATCATCCTATGCATTTGTGTCTCCAAGACTTCTCATATAATTAGCAATTTCATGTGTCAAGTCCATCCAATTATCCAATTGAATTTCCCAATTACCATAACCTCCTTCAAGAAGTAGAAAAGCAAGTACATAACCAATGTGACATACTTGAACACATATTTCTTCTTCTTAATCTCCTTTAGGTTCTCCATCATTTTTTGCCTAGCAACTCAAAGAGGTCATAATCAACACCATTCTCTACCATATCTTGTGCCACATGAATTGTGGTGGTAGAAACTGAGTTGTCTCAGATGGTGTAGTAGATTCTGTATCTAGTGGCCATGGAAACATACCTAACAACAAGGTTTTTGATAAGATTTACAGTGAGGGATTTTTGATCAAATGTTGCACCTTTTTTCTCCATCACATCCTTATTTGATAAAACTCTTCAACTATTCATTCAATTCACAACACATGGATCTCAAATATTAATCCCACTGGGAATTCACAATCATCTAACATCTGGAAACTTATCTTCAACACCGCAACATAAAATATTCAATCACGAAGAAGTGTGGAATCTCTTCTTCAACACCTCAAAAACATGTTAGAATTAATCAAAATGATCATCAAAAATGTTGAAATTGATGACAACACTATATTACACTTCTATGTATATTCTCTATGCTCATGTTGCCAACAAGCATCATCAATGACAATATCCTCAAACTTCCAACAAATGGATCTATGGGGAGTGCATAAGCTCCCAGAATCCAAGAGCCCATGGCAAGAAAACAGAAGGACTTAGGAACACACATGTATTTAATGCAAAGACAAAACAAAAAAAACATGATGAAAACACATGACATAACACTGAAATGATGAAAAAGTAGGCTAAGTGCCAAAATAGGATTGACAACGCAATTAGGTGACCTATTCTTCCTCAATTCATTAGGAAATGAGATCCACACAATGAAATGACTATCAACCTTTAGGTGAATCAAGTCAATGTGTGAATCTATTGATTTCCATTTTTTGCAAGGACATAGGTCCTGATTAAACAACACTTTGGGGAGAAATATTAAAAATAGAAAATAAAACCCAAAATGTGATCTACAACTTGGATCTAATAGATTAAGCTCAATACTGATGGAACCAAAAATCATATCACAGATCTGAGAGAGGTAAGATGATGTGTACTAGTCACCAAAAGTGCTCTACTGAAGTTGATTTAAGACTCATTCACCCAAGGGCGAATGGATCCTGAGTTAGGGTTTGTCTTCAAATTTTGGGAGCATTTGCTACAAATCTGAATCTCTCAATTTATTGAGGTTTCAGGTTTAGAGAGCTGAAAATAAATTCAGCAAGTGAGTTTATGTGAGATGACAACTTTTATCACAAATTTTGCAACTTTGATAACTTCTTCAATTTTGCTCTTCAAGAAATCTTCAACATTTCTTCCACCAAAATCAAACCCTTGGATAAACCTTGGAATGTAGATTTGCAACTTGTATGAAATGGCTTCAATGGATGTGGATCTTGAACCTTGAATCTTGATTCATAATGATGCTTTGAATACTTGAATGGATCATGAACTCCACATCATCATATTAGCTCCAATAACATGCATGATGCAAGAAGACTTTGATGTGACAATTGGATCTTGATTGCTATAACAATTCTTCACTAAATCTCCTCTTGAATACCTTGAAATTCTCTTGAGTTCTAACTTGATCTCATAAAAGGATGATAGTAAAATTCTTAGGTGAAACATAGTGAAATGACCTTGTATTTATATATATGTAACATTAATTTCCTAAAATTCAAATAACACAAGTCGACATCTAAATATAGATTTGAAAATGTTAAAATACAGCCAAAAACATAATTTAAATTTAGGTCCTAGGTTTAAGGGAGGACCCATTATCCCATTCGTGTGTGAATGGGTCCTAGGTCACCCACCTAGGGCACACATTGCTCAATGAGGAGTGTTATATTTAGGCATTAATGAATGTCGGGTTTCCTCTTCGAAAAATACAATTAATTACACTTGGATTTGACTTAAAGGGGCCAATTAAGGCAAATTAATCTCAATTAATTAAGGGGGCCCTAAATAAGTGTGAAAGTGTAAAAGGGAACACTCTAGAATACCAAAAGTAAGGCACAATTAAGTCCAATTTAATTAATAGGGCCCTAAACTCAATGTGAATATGTAAAATACATTTATTACAACACTAAATTAAGGCATAATTAAGTTCAATTTATTATTACTTCTAAATTAGGTGTGAAAATGTAAAAGGATACAATTTTATACACTACATTTAGCTCCCACTTTAGTGAGAGGAGGAGCACAAGCGAAAACTCACACTAAAGTAGATATTCAAAACATATGTATGCAACAATGACAAAGATACTCAATCATACAACATCAAAGACCTAAGGAAAACGTGAGAGGAAAGAGGGTAGATCAATCCTCAACTTTCCAACGTGATGTGGGACATGCCTCAGCTATTTGTCTAAATATTTTTATGAGTGGAATTCGATGTCCACTAAGAAAACAACAATGTGCGCTCACTCTGGGTTAATGGGACCTCAGGTTGTCCATTAGGTGAGCCCCCAATGCGTGGAAAATGAGAGAATCTTATTATGCTCCCATAACATATCAAAGATATCCCTATGAAAACTTCAGTAAAGCACCACAAAATGAGACTTTGACCTTCATAAGCCTTAACAAGCTACGTTACACTAAGAACCTATGAACAAGGAAAGGCTCCACTGGCAAGAAAGGTGTGTTATGCTTGGTGGCCTTAAAAGGGGTTTGAGGTTCACAAGGTTAGAAAGTTGTGTTATGCTAAACACTTATGAACAAAAAATCAAGTAAAGGTTTGTTCAAAGGGATCTTTCTTAGTTCGTGTAAGGTATCTTATTAGGGAATGTTGTGCCTAATATCTCCAAGAGAGGACAAGTCTAGGGTAAAAGATTCACAATCTTAGGGAATGCACCACGTAGCATCACCACTAAGAGGAAAGTTGTATGCTAATAAATATCACACTCTTGAAGGAAATCAAACCCAATGACATCACTAAGAAAAAGACACATCATAAGAAGAAAGAAAATCACACAATGAAACATGAGGAATGTCAAAAATAATGCCAATGTATGCCCCCACTTTAAAGAAATTGCTAGCACCATTGTTAGAAGCAATTTGCTTTAAAGTAGGCAAATATTCAATGCTAAATAAAGATGAAATGAGAGCTTATTCGGAAAGCCCTATTCCAAGTCATATGTTCCCAAATGAAGCTACATCATGAAAAAGAGATGAGGGGGTTTCCCCCAAAATGAAATCCCAAAACACATAAGGGATCTACGGATTTGGGGTCAGTATATCTTCACTACAATGTTTTTATAGAGCCCAAAAATGTCATCATTCCCAAAATAATTGTAGAATAGGAAGAATGACACAAAGAAAGTGACAACAAAGAAAAATATTTTGGGTTAACATGGAAGAGACCTAAATGTCTTGATGCCTTGTGTCATCCCCAAAAGGAAAACACAAGACAATAAAAATATAAATGGTTTATGACATATAGAAGAATGTAGATAAAAATAGAGGAATGCACATGAAGAGAGAGATACATCAAACAAAACAATATAGGGGGATCACATTATGCACATGCAATTAGACAAAGAACATGAAAAAGAAAAAAAATACAAGACTATTAAGGCACATATGAGTCAACCTATAGTAAGTTGTATGCATCCCAATCTTGATCAGTATATATTGAAGGTGAACAACTAGCCAAAGGGACAAAATCAAGTGTTGAACTAGGACAAGGCTATCTAACCCATTTCCCCCATCAAGTGCAGGACAAGGATGAGCCAAGATAAGTAATGAGAATGAGCTCCTTGCAATAAAGAGAATGATTTGCAATGAATGTTAAACATGTAGTAGTGAGCATGCTATGATCCTATAATTATTGCATGGCAAGGAGCAAAGTGCATGCTTCAAGTCAAGATGGATCCCTAGGGGATCTAAATTTCTTCAATAATCCCTATAAAGGAAAACAATTATTGGTGTGTTGTCCAAAGAATCTATGATAGGCACAATATGGTCTATTTTGATTAGTTTAATTTTTAGTTATATTTTCATGTTTAGGTGGTAAGTTGATTAATCCCTAATGTAAAAGAGTGTAAAAGGCCTTCTTAGTTTTGGATATCTTTAATAGGTCATCAAAGGATTCAAGAAGATCATATATTTCTTATAGATAATTTTTTTGATGTTCATGTAGTTTTAACTTCTTCTTCTTTGGTTTGATAATTGTTTGGTCACTAGTTTCATCTTCTAACTATAGGCTCTTTCCCTTTTCAAAAAAGGATGTGTTAGGAGTAGTAAAGTGATCAGAATTTGTGTTTTCTTTTCTCTTATGTATGGGAAATGTATTGGAAGCTAGTTGAGGAGGGGGGAAATTGTTGTTAATGAGATGGACCAAGGTGCATATAAATTATATTCCTTCTTCATGCTTAAGCATCGTTCATGTGTTCTCTATGAGAGGAATGGCATTAGAAGTAATAGGTTTGGTTCTCACAAAGTCTTGTAAACTTTTTAATTCTTCATTTGTCCTTCTTATGTTCTCTTGCAAGACATTAGCAGCCATTGTTTCAACATAATGCACATTGTTTGTAGGTAGAGAAGTCATTGGAAATGAGGTATGTAGACTATGATCCATAGAGGGTTGATTAATATCAACACTATTAGTGAAAGAGTTGGAGAACCCAATATCCACGATGAATGGGGTATCACGGGATGACATGAGTCTTGAACTATGTTTCACAACAGTATTACTAATAGGACACCAAGTTGTGAAGCTCATACAAGTTTCACAAAATCAATGCATATCCAAAATGGAAAGAAGGTGAAATGCAATGAAGTAACCTATAATGTAAATGCAATTTTCAGATTTCAAACAAGATGATTTTCTAAGCAAAAATCTGAAAATAATGTCTTGGAAATGCAATTTTAAATTCACACAATGCACTAAATTTATCAAATGAAGCTTAATATATGATCAATTCTAAGTAACAAATTTTTTGCAAACTAAAACAGGAAACTGAAAATAAAAAAGTATAATGCATAAATAGATTTTTTGATGCCTAGAAATTCAAGAAATGTCCCTGATGAGGGACTCATTCACCTGGGGGTGAATGGGTCCTAGCTTAGGTTTTTTTAAAAAAAAATTGTAGATTCTTGAGTTGATTCTAGTGGTTTCCAAATTTTGATTTAAAATAGTGAGTTACAGTTTGAATTTTCTATGAAATTAAGATTGAATGCAAATAAAAAATATGAAAAAATGAGCAACTACGAGACCTAATTTGATATGAAATTTTGATTCAAGTTTAAGATGTAAATGAATTGCAAAATGATTGATTTTTGTGTATTTTTCTGATTTTAAGATGTAAAAATGCAATCCTAAAACCCTAAATGAAATGCAAACTAATGCAAGTTAAGCAACCCTAAATGAGATTCAATTCAATGCAATGTAATGAAAATGAATGCAAGATCTAGATCTATGGTGAAATGGACTCCAAAATCAAAAAATTGTAATGATCAAAAGTCGGGTTCACCAAAATGAAATGATGAAAAAATAGGTTGAGTGCCAAAATAGGATTTTAACCCAATTAGGTGACCTATTCTTCCTCAATTCATTAGGAAATGAGATCCACACAATGAAATGAATATCAACCTTTAGGTGAATCAAGTCAAAGTGTGAATCTATTGATTTCCTTTTTTTGCAAGGATGTGGGTCTTGATTAAACAACAATTTGGGGGAAAAGATTAAAAGTAGAAAATCAAACCCAAAATGCAATCTACAACTTGGATATAATAGAATAAGCTCAATATTGATGGAACCAAAAATCAGATCACAAAATAGAGAGAGGTAAGATGATGTGTACCAGTCACCAAAAGTGCTCTACTAAAGCTAATCTAGGGCTCATTTTCCCATGGGAAAATAGGTCTTGAGTTAGGATTTGTTTGCAAATTTCAGGAGCCTTTGCTACAGATTTTAATCTCTAAATTTGTCTAGGTTTTAGGTTTGGACAGCTAGAAATAAATTTTGCAAGTGATTTTCTGTGATATGACAACTTTTGCAACTTCAACAACTTCTTCAATTTTTCTCTTCAATAGATCTTCAAGATTTCTTCCACCTAAGTCAAACCCTTGGATGAACCTTGGAATGTAGATCTACAACTTGCATAAAATGGATTCAATAGATGTGGATCTTGAACCTTGAATCTTGATTTGAAATGATGCTTTAAATACTTGAATGGATCATGAACTCTACATCATCATATTAGCTCCAATAACATGCATGATGTAAGAAGAATTTGATGTGAAAATTGGATCTTGATTGCTACAATAAATATTCACTAAATATGCTCTTGAATTCCTTGAAATGCTTTTGAATTCTAACTTGATATCATAAAAAATTTCTGTAAAATTCTTAGTTGAAACATAGTGAAATGACCTTGTATTTATAGATATGTAACATTAATTTTCTGAAATTCAAATAACACAAGTCGAGATTTGAATATAGATTTGAAAATGTTAAAATAACACCAAAAACATAATTTAAATTTAGGTCCTAGGTCTAAGGGAGGACCCATTCGCCAATGGGCGAATGGGTCCTAGGTCACCCACCTCGAACACACATTGTTCAATGAGGAGTGTTCTCTTTAGGCATTAATGAATGATAGGTTTCCTCTTTGGAAAATAAAATTAATTAAGCTTGGATTTGAATTAAAGGGCCCAACTAAGAAAAATTAAGCTCAAATAATTAAGGGATCCCTAAATAAGTGTTAAAGTGTAAAGGGATACACTCTACAACACCAAAATTAGGCACAATTAAGTCCATTTTAATTAATAGGGCCCTAAACTTAATGTGAATATGTAAAATACATATTACAACACTAAATTAAGGCATAATTAAGTTCATTTATTATTAATTCCAAATTAGGTGTGAAAGTATAAAGGGATACATTTTTCTACACTACAAACATAATATAACATAAAAATAACAACAAAATGAAAAAAACACAATGCAAACACGAAGAACACATACAAAGACACATAACAAAACACAAGGTTAATACTAAAGGAATTTGAGTCTATAAGGCAAAGAGACCTTGGTCTTAAATTGTCTCAAATACCAAACTTAATCCATCGAATAAATGAATTTGAGTCACATCAAGGTCCAAGACCGCTGTGCTCAGCCCCTGCTGCCGGCCTAGCCCCAAGTTGGTCCTATCAGCATCCAAGGGCTTCAGCCCTGCACCTGCCCGCCAGAGCCTGTGGTCACATGGGTGACCTACTGCCAGCCCCTGAGGACTTAGTTTTTGCACCTATTTAGCGTTTAAAGTGCCTTTTACAAGCCTTTTTTTTCATTTTCTCATAACTTTTGCAAACAAAGGCCTTTTTTCGAAAACAAGATATCATCAGAAAGCTGGTTCAATGAACTTCGTAGTGGTGGGGGTTTGATTTTTTGATTTTTCAGTGTTGATGCCTTTTTCGCCTGTCAAAGTCTAAAGTTGTTGTTTTCACTCTGGGAGGCATAACTTTTGAGTCCTAACTCTGTTTTGTAAAAACAAGTAGGCCTTGGAAAGTTGGTTCAGTGCTCTACACAGATCTTAGACCTATTTTTTCCAAATTTTTTTACCACGTATCTAATATTCTTATTTTATCTCAACTCTTTACCTTTTCAGTTATTTTCTTAAGAAGCATGCAATTAGGCTATTTTTTTGAGATCAACGAGCATTATTTTTTGCTTTGAGAGTATATATTGTTGTTTTATGTCATGGATACACATAATATTGCACCCCTTACTCCATTAAACTATTTTGGTTGGAAAAAGCAAATGGAGATTCATTTGAAACACAAAAGGTTGTACAGGGTAACCATGGGTACAAAAATTGAACCTACGGTGCTACTGAAAAGAGAAAGTGGTTTAATAGATGTGATGAAACTTATGGTACATTATGTCTATCTCTTTCATATGACCTTTTTCATATTGATTCTTGCACTACACCCAATGAGATCTGGACTACTTTAGAGTCTTTGTTTGGGAAGCAGGATACTATGAGAAGGTTTCAGTTAGAGAATGAGCTTATTGGCTTAAATACTAAGGATTTTGATAGCATCCAGGAGTTTTTCACCAAACTCAAGTCTCTTAGGTCTCTTAGATTGTATTTGTCATAGTTTGGTGTTCAGAAGGAAGACTCTTAGTTGATATTGTCCATTCTTTCTAAGCTTGGACCAAGTTATTCAACTTTTGTATCTACCTTTTAAGCCACTAGGGATGCTCTTGGTATGAGATTCACTATGCCATATCTTGATGAATTTTCTTCATCTCGCACTCGAGAGCAAGCTAAGTTAGCTAGCATGGGTATGGTGAAACTTTCTTCATCATCTCAGGCACTCCTTGCATCTCAGGAGCCCATAGATCAAAAGAATTCTATAGGAAAAGGCAAGAAACATAAACAAAAGGATTCCAAACGTCATGAGTAGCAAAAATATTCCTCAGATTCATCCTACTCTTCTAAGGGGAAATCATCTAGGAAGGAGAAGGGTCCATGTGCATATTGCAAGCGGGAAGGACATGCATAACATAATTGCTACAAGGAAATTGATGAGCTAAAGCATCTTCTTCAAAAACATCAGATTGATTTTCCTTCTAGGATTTCTGCATCATCTTATTCCCATCATTCTTCTTATTCAAAGTAGCATGATAGGGGCACAACTGGTTTACATACTTCATCAGATATGAAGGGACATGCTCTTTGTACTTCTTCAGGTGTTGGATTAGGGAGATGGCTTCTAGATTTAGGAGCATCTCATCATATGGCATCTTCACAAACTATGTTCACTTACTTTGAGCCTTGCACTATGTCTCCTATTTTGATGGGAAACAATACTTACATGAGTGTTATAGTGAAGGGGTCTATTAGTTTTTGGGAAAACTCCTTTTAGGATGTCTTGTGTGTCCCTCACTTGAAAAAAAACCTTCTTTCCATCTATCAGATCACACATGGAGGCACTAGGAGATCTATGGAGTTCACACCTGATTTGGTTATCATCAGAGACTTGGAGAGTAGAGCAGTTATTGCTACTGGGATAGTGGATCACTCATCTCAATTGTATTCCTTTACCAATTTTGCTACTGATGTTTCTTCTATTCCTATAGTTGTTCATCACACTTCTAGTGCGAATCATCCTTCAAAGGAGACATTTGACTTCTTGAACATTGGTGTTCTCACTTCAGACCTAGTTCTTGAGCCTTTTGTTTCACCTCCTATTGCAGTTGTTGATACTTCAATGACTACAGATGTGGTTTCTTCTGTTTCAATGTAGCAAGACGTAGTTGATCATTCATCTTTGGAGGTTTCTATTCATTCTTCACCTGCTTTGACTTCTTCATTTGTTGAGGTCACATATGTTTCTGTGGAGACATCTTGGGCTACATCTACTTCACCTTTAGAGATTGGATTCATGCGGCCACCCTCTCACTTCTTTCAGGAGATGTGGTTTCTTTAGTCTTATTGGATTTACTTCTTTCTGGAAGAGCTATGTGGTTTTTTCTTTCCTCTCTTATGGGGGGGATCTCTCATGTATCTTTGTGATGGATGGTGTCCTTGGGGGGTCTTATGGAGTCCTCCATCTTTCATCACTTAGTTGTTAGTTTGCATTCTATTTTGGGGAGGATTTTTGTTCCCATGTGGTTTTCTCCTTTACCCTGTTTGATTTAGTTTGCATTGCATTTGTAAATGGGTACCTAATCAGGCCTTGTTGTTGGGACTCATCTTTTGCATAATAATTTGCTTCTCCCTAAGTTGCACTTATGGGGGGGTGTTGGTGTAATTAATTATTTTTTTACACTTTGCATAAGTTTACTTAGTTCATATTTTAATTCCTAGGTTAATTGTAATTCTTATCTAGTTGAGTTGTCTTTTTGCTCAAGATAAGAATAGGGTTGTACATGTCTTTCTTTTTTGCATGCTTTCCTTTTCAAAGGCTTTTGTATTATTTGTAAATCAATTAGATTCAATAATCAATATTCTGGTTTTGCTTGCACATTCTCGCTTTGAGGGTTTACAAAACATCTTTTTTGTTCTAGATATCTATTGCATGCAGGTGATTCTTAGGGACTATGAAGTTGTATTTCTCAACTTCTACACTTAAAATGTCAATATACTTGCTATGTTGGTGTTTTAAGGAGAAAAAAATGTACATATTTGAAACTAGTTATCCTTTCCCCCTAAGTGTAGAGACAAGGAAAACCATGAAAGAGACTATCGTGTTCCTTTCATGGAAAATATGGTTGCACTTAAGATTGTATCACCATGAATGGCAGTGAGAAAACACATAAAGCTGCAAATTCCATGTAGCGAGGAGAAACACTATAAAATAAAGATCATTATTATTTAGAGTGATTAGGTGCATCAACACATGTAAGACCACCACAATCCTCAAGTTCTTGAATTTTATTACCCAAGGCCTGACATTCATTGGTAGAATGAGCATGCACTTGATGATAGGCACACAATGAGTTATTAAATTTATTTCATTTTTTTAGCGGAAGAGTATTCAAGCAAGCTTTTAGAAGCCTTGAAAAAATAATATGCTCTTTCTCAGTAGTAGAAGACATTTCTTTCTCTTGTGAAGAAAATATCTTCTTACCACAAGATTTCATACACATAGTAGATGATGAAAAATGAGATGAAGATGGGGAAAAAGGTTGAAACCCTAGACCCTTCTTGGAAAAGTACAGTATAGAATTCACTTGATCCCTATCATTTTGTTTCATGTTTTCATTATATCCATGGTTACAAAATTTTTGTATCCAAGGCCATAAAATTCTTCCAACTCAATGAAGAGATCATATCTACATGCTCTTGAGAAGAATTGACTTTTTCCGAGCATGCAAATCATTTTTAAGTTTTTTTAAGTTAGGCATATTCCACTCATGAGGGACAGGAGTTGAAGAGGCCCCATCATCATCATGGGGTGATGTTTTTGAATCCATTGATATAGAAGATAAAACATAATACTCTTTAGGTTTAGATTCTAATATTTTTTACTCTCCTATAAAGGTGGGTGTAAAATCTAATGAACCCATATCATCATCTAAGAGTTTTGTTATAGATGTCATAGAATCAAGATTATCATCAAATTGTATAGGTTCTTTGGACTTTAATGATGAGATTTTAGACTCCCCTTTGGAACAAGGTGTAAAATCTAATGATCCCCAATCATCATTCAAATATTTCATCATGGGTAAAACACACTCTTCTTTGTGTTCAACATACATATGGGTTCTACTTTTGAAGTTGAAATCAAAGTATTAAGACAGTTGGAAGTATCATGTTTAGCTTCAACTTGTAAATTATAACTCTTTTCATCTACTTTAATTGTATATATCTTTTTTACTATATTCATGTTTCATCACATAGTGAAGAGTAAATGGGACTCCCTTCATGGCATGAACCCATGCTTTACCTAGGAGAATATTATATAAAAGAGGTCTTGGCATGACATGGACAAGTGTTTGTAAAATCACGGGTCATATCTTAATGGTTATTGTGACTACTCCTAATGGTTTCTTATTAATATTATCAAAGTCATGAATTGAAAGATCATTAGTTTTTTTAACACTCTCAGAGATTGAGAGGGGGGTGAATCATTCTACACAAAAACTTAAGCCTTTATAGAACTTAGAGCTCTTTAGAAAAATACAAACTTCTTAACTCAACCAAAACCCTTAAACAAATATAACAATTTAAATATTTAGAAAGATCAACAATATTCGATAATGAAAGATATAAAAATTCTTTCCTTAATCAGATCAATAATGATGAGAAATAAATAGAGAACAAACACATGCACAAGGATACAACTGCTTTATGTGAAAATCCCAATGAGGAAAAAACCACGGTGAGAGTTAACTCACAATATAAAGGCTCACTACCAAAAAGACTTGTTAAAAGGCTCACTACCTTAGAGAAAGATACAAAGGACTTGTAGAACTAAATCCAACACAACTTCATGAGTAAGATACAAGGAATTGATGAGATTCACTATCTGCGTGCAGGATACATAAAGTTTGTACGAGTATGATATTTGTCAACAATTCACTCTACTAACTGAGGCATTAAACCTCATTTAATCTTTTATTCCACAAAATTTAGTACTATCTCTATTTGATACTCAATATATTTTGCATGCACACTTCACAATTCTACACTTCTCCTTCTTGTTTCATTTGAGATGCTCTTGTATTTATATCCACTGCAACTCTTCAAAACTTCAATTAGGTCGGCCAAGAAGAAGATAAACAATGAATTCAACAAGTCAGCCACCAAAACATAATGTGGTCCTATCCAGAGGATGGAGAGGACCAAAAAAAATCTTAACACTTATTCCAATGTGATCCAAAATAATTCGCACTCTAGCGCACATCAATCTAAGTCAACATCAAGGAAACATGTAGATGAAATGTGAATCACATGACTAGTCATCCTAAAAACATACTCCAAATTTAATTTACTTGATGCAGTCCTAAAAAGGATAGGTGAGGACCCAAATTCATCATAACACTTCTTCAATTGTTGGTGCACACCCCCAAGTATATAACACAAGCAAATGAATAAGTGTTGTTAGATAGATATCCACAATAGACTAAGAAAGCCAACTCAAGACACAATATGACACCAAAGAGATCATCCAACAACATGCAAATCACATGGGAATATTCCATGACCATCCAAACACACTTTCAACAACTTATTTCATACTGTCATGCCACCAATAGCCACCGTAGAACAAGTAGGAATAAAATACTTAATTCCAGAAACACAGGATGCTTAATCATGAGATATAAAATTAACATATCAACTTGCGAACCACTTCATTACATGAAATTAGAGCTAAGACACTACACAAACATTGAGAGCACATTCACCAAGCTGCAAGAGCATATACATCAATGTGGAGAAATGCAGAGAGTTTCTCAAACTAATCTAGACAACCAACAACATTGCCAACCTTCTGCAATTCACCAAAATCTTCTCAACAACACATGTGGCTTGAATAGATCAAAGTGCAACATCCACAAAGTAATTGTTGGAATTATTGTCATTGATGTCAAGTTGACAAGGAATGAGAAGTGTGGACATGGAAAAAGCATCCCTTTTTGCTTGCTTGATTTGGGAATAATTGATGATAAATTGGACTTAGTGAGGCCTTGATTTGGTGTTGTGAGGTGTTTTACATGTCCACATTAGGTCTTGGACCCTTGAAAATGCATTCATTGATGTCTTGCAAAGGTGTTGTAAAGTGTTGTAACTGACTTTCACACTTTTCTAAACTCTTATTAAGAATCTACGTCTAATGAACCTACTTCTCCCCCTTACAAAATGTATTTAATTGCATTATCACATCAATCTAGAAGACTTGTGAATTAAACGTAATTATAATCTAGTGGTGTAATGTGTCTTACACATTCACAGTTGTGCCTTTCTAGGATATGTGGACCTCATTTTAATGGTGTAAAATGTATTTAATCACACTTTCACATTGAATTTTGTGTCCCAAGCCCTAATTGAACTTTACATCATCATTAATAGGCCCCTATGGCCCCATATTGTGTATTCCAAGGCATAATTTGATCAAATACCCAATAAAATCATCATATAAACCTAATCTATGCATTCCTCGACAATCCGACAAGCTAAAGGGCCCCTATGGGACTAAGTCACCCATCTGGGCGAATGAGTCCCTACTAGGTAGGACTAAGTCGCCCAGAGTGGAAAATTAGTACCATTTGGGTTATTTTTTAGTTTTGAGCAGGAAAAGTTGGATTTTAATTTTATTTTTCTTTCATGTCAGCCTTGGGGATCAAATTAATAAGAAAATTAGGTGGATTTCCTATAAATACAAGTCTCTAAACCCTAATTCATTATCATCTTAACTCATCATCATTCATTTATCATTCATCATGTTTTTAAGTCAAGCAAGCTAGGGTTTTTACATTCTAAGTCATCAAGATAGCTTTCAAGGACATTCAAGGGAAGATTCTTCCTCTTTTGCTGTAGAAAATCAAGATCAACCATCATGGCAAGGTACTAAATCCATTGTTTCATGCTTCATTACATTATTTCTCCATTTTGGTTTAATTATCTAAAAAGGGGTTTGACTAACACTAACTCATTTGACTGCAAAATCTGACGAAAACGTCCAATGAAATATGTATAATTTGATGTATTGTTGGGTGCTTGTAAAATTTGATGTGTAATTTTCAATTTTTTGAAATTTTATCCCTAACGTTCATCGAAATTTTGACTATCAATTTCGTCGACATTTCGACAAACATGAAAAATAGAAAAAAAATCAAATTGTGGCCGACATAAAGAAAAGTGAGTTCGCTGATTTTTTGCGACAGTGTTTTTCTCTACTTGAGACAGTTTGTCAAGAACTAAGGAAAATTTTCTTGGGAAAAATCAGAAAAAATTCAAGAAGATATCACCAGGATGAGGGTAGTCATTGTCTTTTTGCAAAATTCAGTTGTGAAGTCAGATTTGTAGTTCCAGGTTTGAAAATCATATTTGAAAGCAACATCTCATCAAATTTCATTTTTACAGGTTTAGGGTTTTGATAATTTCATGTCTAGATTTTGTTGTGTGGAATCACCATAAGATCACAACAAAGGAACATATTCTTGTGTCTATAATTATGTGATCCATAACTCTATTGGTCATGTGGCATAGTTGTGCTATAACAAATATACGATGCATTCATGTGTTACCCAAGTTTAATGTGGCTATGTTGTGATAGAAATGGAGGCACTCATATAATATATTTAATTCAGGTTGTATAATGTAGGTGTCAATCATCATTGGATGCATTCAGGTTGTCTCAAGTTTAACAGGTTAGGATGTAATTATAGCATGATCGAAGAGTGATTACCTCTTGCTGCAATAAAGAGCCTATAACTCTGGTTGATATGCAAAGTGGTTGTGTTATATCAATTATGTAGTGCATTCAAGCACAACCCATGTTTAATGGACTATTCTAGAGAGTGATCAAGATTTTCTAAACCTTATGAATGTTACTTAAAAGTGTATAGCTTAAACTACAAACCAAGTTTGTTACATACTTGAATGCAATCTTGGGTTACCGCAAACTATAATAATGTGATATGCTAATAACCAATATGGAAAGTATTAAAGCAAGACCCATGATATATAGGATACATTTCCCCATCAAGTTCACATACCTAATGATCAAACACAAGCTTCCCACACCTCTAGGATACAATCCAAGATCATACCACAACTTTTCAAACAACTAATTTTTCTGACCCAAGATTTAAGGTTTTTTTTAATACCAACAAAGCATTGGTAAGCATGATTAGGGTACAAACCCTAGGTCTAGAACATAAACATAACTATAGCGGATTAGTGAGGTTGCAATACAGAAAGATTGAGACATTGTAGCTAATAACAAAATCTTTTACAATTTAAAGATTGTAGCCAATAACAAGCACACTATGTAGCTTAGTGACATTTGTAAATGCAATCTATGGTAAGAAGAATGACAAATACTTGAGATGTGACAACAAGAGGCGGAGCAAAGGATAACAGGCTAAAGCTCAAAACATTGCATAGTAAAGTGAGATTTTAATAAAGGAGCTCTTTACCCCTTGTTGACCTTAAGGGTCAAATGCTTTTGGTAGTGTTAGATACAAGAAAATGCAATCGTGGAATGACCGCCCAAATGAAGTAAATAGCAATCATAGGTTCAATGTTTCTTCAGCCATTAATGTATAATGGAGTAGGGATTGCATGTTGATGTTGTTTTGAGATTCATCAAAGAGATGGGAGAATAGTGAATAACACTCTTTATAGACTCGTAAGTAGTGTCAATAAGGTCAAGGATTCAAGAAACTGCTGGGCTACCAAGGAAACAATGAGTCTCAGAAGTAGGGCAATCGATAGGAATAGTTTGACTTATAGAAGGATGTCATGAAAGAATCTTCATGATAGTGAGTGAGTTGTTTGAGATAGTAACCAGGTGCAATACCTAGTTTTAAAGGAAGTTAGCAAAGCAGTAAATGTGCAAGAAAATCAAATTGTACACAATAAAAAATTCACAATGTTATCTTGCATAATGCCTTGAGTTTGAAGACAAAAATCTCATTGTATCTTGATGAAAGTGGTGACCTTAATAGTCAATCACTGGCAACCATGATTTTAAAACATGCTATTGTGCTTATGGAGGCAACATTTTAAGCAAGGCAGTGAGTGGTGGTTTGGAACAATGGCAGGTATGAAGGACTTGCTTTATATGCATACTATGCAGTCTAGCTTAAGACAATTTCTTAGAAGAGATTGAAGGTGGATTATGGAACTCAAGGGTTACTATGAAAAGGATTAAAGCAAAGACTGAGATCTATTTAAAAGCCACGGTCATGAAGATATTAAAGATGTCACATGCAAAACCTAGTAGCTGGAGTAAAATAGTGCCAAAGAGGATAGTGTGTTAGGGTAGATTTAGGAGATCTCACATTATCTAATTACAGGAAATACATCATTTATTTATTTTTAATTAAAAGAAATCATTCTAAACCCTATATAGGATACATTGATACTTCAAAAAGCCTCTCAAGGAATTTGAGATTATGCAAATATATGTCAAGTAAATACCTAGTAGACACCCAAATTTGATCACTCCCATATGATCAAATTTACCTCTTTATTCATCAATTTTGTCAATATTAATTTATTTAATTAATATTACACTTCCCACATAAGACTCTTAAAGTATTTAATTTAATAATTAAACACTTTATCTGGTGCCTTTCTCCTCTCTAAATTAAATAAATACACCAATTTATTTAATTTAGTCATTCTAATCTTTTGAATTAAAATCAATTTAAAATTCTTCTTTTCTCCCTCCTTGTCACATCCTCCATAATCCATCTCTAATTTGAATTAATTTAATTAATTCATATTTAGGGTGTGCATCCTCTTAATCAAGGATTAATGTCACATCCTCCTACATTTGCCACTTGTCTCTAATATTCCATTAATTATCATAATCAAGTATTTGCACAATTTTAATCAAAGTCATTAGCCACTTTTGACACCACTTTTTAGTCAATCTTTCCATTTTCCTTTCTGGGCATTGACCCTCTTTCCTATGTGAATTTTTAATTCACTTTTATTCATCTTAGGTCTCTCTCCTCCCCATGTGAATTTTTAATTCACATTTTATCTTTCCAAGGCTTCTAGAACCTTTGATGTGTCACCTCATGCACATGTGACCAATTCCCACCTTTTTGGAGACCCTCTCTTATCCATTAGATCCTCCTATGAATGTGAATTTCTCCAACCTCTTTCTCTTTTCCCATGGAGATTTTTGAGAAATTCCAAAATTCTTCAAGTGTCATTTTCACTCCCACTTGGGAATAAGAAGTTCCTTTTTAAGGAAATCTTCTCACTCCCCAAGGTACTTGGAAGGTACTTGTCCTTCCTCCACATCATCTCACCCTTAGCCCTCTCACATTCCACATGTCAAAATGTGAGGGCTTGTGAGTCCTCAACTCACCTAGCCCTTCATCTTGGCTTTGTTGAATAAATCCCAACCATTGAATTCTCTAGAGAATTCAAGTTTCTCTATAAATACCCCATCCTCTAAGGTATTTGGGGGACTTAGCCATTTTGCAACTAAATGCTGCCATTTTGTGCACTCATCTAGCCATCAACATTCATCCATTTGCATCTACATTCAAGCATATAGTAAAGACTTGCATTTAGCCATATCAAGAGCCATCAAGGAGCATATAAAGCACATCAAAATCAAGGGCCAACCAAGGAGCTTCAGCTGCAAAAAGGGAGGTATATCCATTTGTCATCATTTAACACTCTTTTCTTTGCACTTACAAATTTCTTAGGCTAATCTTGAGGTGTTTCCTTATGTTTTTCCATTGCATTTTAGTTGCTTAGAATAGGTTAGACATTTAGGTATCACATTTCTGGCATGCTTGGTGGGACCCACAAGCGGGTTCCTCAATTTAATGTTCTTTGTTGTTTATTTTTTTGAAGGAATATGTCGCAGAAGGGTGACTACGCCCTTGATTTTCTGCAGAAGGGCGACTGCGCACCTGATTTTCTACAGAAGGGTGACTGCACCCCTGTTTTACTGCAAAAGGGCGACTGGGCCCCTGTTTTTCTGCAAAAGGGCGACTGGGCCCCTACGCCCCTGATTTTCTGCGGAAGGGCGACTGTGCCCTTGATTTTCTGCAAAAGGGTGATTGCGCCCCTGATTTATTGCAGAAGGGCAACTGTGCCCCCTTGTCACCGCGAAGCAACACATTTTGAAAGGTAAAACTATCATTTTGGCTTCGATTTTTTGCTATTTTCAAGTATTAACCCCCTAACACTATTCTTGCAAGGATATTGGTGTTTTTGCTAACTTTTTGCAGTATATTCTTGTGAAGTTGATGAAGAAAGTGGAATAAAACATCTAAAATTTTCTTGCAGGGCTATCCATTTGCTCAAACTTTTTAAACTATCCTTACTATTTGCGTTAATCTAAGAACATAGTTTAATTATGGGGAGTAATATTCATTGCTTACTATGTTTATTTTTTTGTGCTACCCAAAGAGGGCATTGGTTTTTTTTCACTTTCCCCTTACACTTTGTGTGAGCCTGGGGAGTAGTTGGAAATGATTAGTGCTTTCTTTCTAGTGGGACCTGCTTGGAGATTTCATCACCCCAAGGGATGATTCCAACCACGTGTACCAACAGGGTATATAAAGATGGGAGAGTGAAAGCTGTACCCCAATCCAGTCGCGTCATAATTGGCGGAGCTTCGAAGCTAGGGTGATACCTAGATAGACATGAAGAGTTGGTCTGAGCCCTTTAGTATCTCACTAGGGTTCCCAACTCACGCTTGTGATGGGCCGGTGTTCACGGTTGTGCCTCACGTACCGAGAGTATATCGAGGACTCCCTCGACACCTTGTGTATCCTAGATTAAGACCTCTTTGGCCATACCCTTAACACTAATCATAGGATTGTATTTGCTTGAGAGTGTTTTCTTATGAGAAACCAGTAAACTTTTGACAAATTGGCCTTATTATTGTCATTTTAAAGTCCTTGCCATAGTCATTTTCATCAAACCAAGTCTCTGATTTACCACAGAAGGGCAACTGTGCCCCTGTTTTACCGCAGAAGGGCGACTGCACCCTTGATTTTCTGTAGAAGGGTGATTGCGCCCTTGATTTTCCCAGAAGGGGGACTACACCCCTGATTTACTATAGAGGGGTGAATTGGCCCTCCTGAACACCCAAAATCACCCCGTTTGGATCCATTTAGACTCTAAACCATCATTTAATCATCCCAAACCACTATCTCATCATCCCAAGCCTCTGTTTTGTCCTCCTAAAACTCCAAAAACCTCCATTTGATCATTTTAAACCTCCATCTTATCATTCCAAACCTTCGTTTAACTATTCTAAATCCCCATTCATTCCCCACAAACGTCCCCAATCCATTTGGTCATTTTGGATTTTCCCCTAATCCATTCGAAAGCCTATATCATCACCCAATGAACATCAAAATTTTACCATTTACGTCACCAAACCCGTATCTCACAAACACCATCCATAATCAAACCGCCTTAACCTTGTGTTACAAAGTGGTTACCCAAATTGACCTTAGCGCTTGAATTCGATTATTAATTGTTAACCTCGACCCCAAATCAATTTATGTCCATCTTGAGGTAAATTCGGTGTCGTAAGTTATCATCCTCGGCCCAAATCAATCCATTTCTATCTTGAGGTGGATTTGGTGTCATGATCATCCACTTAATCAATCAATACGCTAGGTCACTAAAGGTAACTTTCTTTGATTAAACTCAGGGGCTCTCAAATCTTTCATCATCCAATCATACCCATCTAATCATCCAAATCTATCAAACCCAATCGTTTAGTCAAATCTTCCAATTACCTAATCAATCAAATCACATTCGTTCTATCACCACAATCCTATCCAATCAAAATCCAATCCAATCTGATCTATCCAATCAAAATCTGATCCACTCAAAGTCCAATCCAATCCAATCTATCCATAAAAGATCTAATATAAATCCAAACCCCCATGTCATCTCATCAAAATCGGATCTCATCCAATCACAATAGAATCATTCATCAAAGGCATCTTTATAATCCACCCATAGCACACTTGCATGCCCATTCAAACTAGGTCACAAGTTAAGAAACAAATGGCACAACAACAAGGTCAAAATTCCCAAGCAAACATGTCTCAAGACCTTAACAACAATACAAATCCCACCAATGGTACAAATATTGCTCAAGATCCTCATAATGGTACTTCATCCCACTCCAACACTGAAAATCAAAACAACTCACCACACGGTGAAGAAGGTATGGCTAATCAGCCCGAAATCACGCTGGAGGAACATTTTAGTAATCCCGCCAATGTACAAATGACTGACTGTTTGTTTGAAAAACATGGGGAAGAAATTTTGGCCCACCTAATTGAGAAGGGTGTCAAACCTCCCTCGGGTGTTGACTTATCCAAATATAGGAGTTCCACCTCTAACGTACCCCAACTCTCACAAAATACACTAGAGGGTTCGTACATCCCCAATGTTCCTCCAGTTGAGGGTTGGCATCAACCTAAATTTGGCAATGTTGTTCTTTATCATGTTAACCACCCCCCACATGCTCCAATTCCAGTTATGGGGGATCCTCAAGTGCTTGACCCCAACAATCCTTTTTCCTATGGTATGCCACAAAATGTTCCACAACCGTTGCCCCTAACGCTAACAACACCACCTCTTTCAAATTAGCCTATCACCAACATTGGGGGCACCTCCTTTACCACATTGCTTCCAACTCCTACAGTCGCGACTTTACCATATACGTCTCAACAACTTCATCAATCCAATCTTCTACCTCAATTACCTCTACAAGGAACATCCCAACTGAATGTTCCAGGTAGTACCCCACAACCTCCTTTACAGAATACCTTGACGTTATCTCAACGACCTCATTAGCAACAACCCCTCCATAATGCTTTGGTTTCTTCTCAACAACCACCATACCAATCACAAGGAAATCCATCCCGACCAGTCGCTTAGACCATACCCCCATTCCTCACATCCATTTTACATCCGCAGACTCAACCACAACACAACACCCCATCTCGACCCACACAATAGTTGACATTGCAACGACCTCCTCAGCACTATTACTATCATAATTAGCAGCAATTTCACCAACACCCACCTTATGTGGCCTCCCAACAATCACAACAGTACTTTCAACACCCACAAATCAATCCGCAACATCCCATCTAAGCTCCTCAACAACCTACCTCACACTTCTATCAAACAAATCCATACTATACCCCGCAACAACAGCCCCCGTACCAACAAAATCCCCCGGCTTACCAACAAGGCATGTCATCATCCAACTATCAAAATTCATACTTTAACAATCCGACGCTCTCTCAGCAAGATCCTTTATCATCCTATCATCAATATCCCCCCACCCGCCACTGGTCAACTCGGATCTATTGGAAATCAAAGCCGCTTTGAAGGACCTTCAAGCCGGGGCTAGCAAACAATCGTTCAAATTCGAAGACATATGCCCATATCCATTTGATCCCTCCATCTCATTAATCCCGTTTCCTAAACATTTTGAAATACCAAAGTTTGACAAATACAAGGGAAACAAAGACCCTAAGGCTCACTTGCAGGAATTTTACTCCCAATGTCAAGAGGTCATGCACAATGACAACTATCTCTTGCACCTATTCCCATGAAGCCTGACAAGCCACACCCTGGATTGGTTCATGACCCTTGAAAAAGGGTCCATAAAAACTTTTGCAGACCTGTCAGAAAAATTTATATCCTATTTCTCTTTCAATTTGGAGGACACAGACACCTTAGATCTTCTCAAAGAGAAACAACGTGAGGGAGAAACCTTTACTAGCTACCTCCAAAGGTGGTGTGCATTAGCAAGCCGAATGAAGACCCCTCTGAAAGAAAAAGGCATGGTCACTCTTTTTGTGGAAAACTCTCATCCCGACATGGCTCATAATTTTAGGTTACATTGTGTCACCACTTTCATGGAGATAGTGGAAAAGGGACCCATCATTGAATGTGCCCTTGTTGCCAAGGGACACGTCAAAATACATAGTCATGATAAAGAGAGGTCATTTGGGGATAAACCACGATTCTGGAACAAGAACAGGAATGCAGTGAATGACAGTGTGACATACACTAAACACGTCCAAGTAGCTAATACATCCCAAAAACAACAACCGTTTGTATCTAATGTCATCTCTATACCGTAGGGGACACCTCGCCCTCCTCAACAGTCGAACCAGAACAATTAGGGGAACACTAGACGTCAGTATGCTCAATTAGGAGAACCTCTGAGTGTTGTCTTTAATAAGTTGTTACAAATCAACTATCCCATCACGTACACTATCACCAAGCCATTTGACGAGTCCAAACCCAAGCCCACATGGTTTAAGGAAAATGAGTATTGTGAGTTCCATAAAATCAAAGGACACTCTTTGAACAAGTGTCAAGGTCTGAAAAACTACGTCCAAGATCTCATTGATCGAGGTGATATCAAGGTTGACCCCAGTCAAACTTCATCATCTAATGCTCAATTGCAGATATATCAAAATGCCTTTCCAAACCATAATCAAGGCCCAAGCACATCTAACAGTAATCCCCAAGAAAATAGCACAAATAATGTGAGCTATAAGAATGTACCCCTCAATTACAAGGGTGTCATTCATTACATTGAGCAGGTAGAACCCCGTGTATCCATGATACACGTTAAAGCCAAAGACCCTTTGTGTGCTGTTGCTACACGACGAGCCCGCATCACTGTCCCTGGGGCCTCTGCATCTGTCCAATCAACTCCTGTAAGCTCTCAGTACGACATCCTTGATCACTTAGGAAAGACCCCTGCTCATATCTCCATTCTGGATTTACTTAAATATTCCCCTGTACATCAAGAAATCCTCAGCAGAGCCCTACAAGAGACCCATGTACCTAAAGAAATTGATCCTACACAATTCCAAGCTTTGGTAGGACACCTAGCTTTATCTCATCAACTGCACTTTAGTCAAAATGACATGCCAAACATTGTTGTCATAAAATAAAAAGGGTCTTGGTAGATAATGGCTCTTCCCTCAATTTGTGTACTCTGAAATTTATAAAATAGGTGGGGTATAATCAAGCAGATTTAAGTAATCAGATCATCACAATCAAGGCCTATGATAATGCAAAAAGGAATTCAGAAGGAATTATTAGTCTTCCTATCCAAGTGGGACCTGTGGTTCAGTACATTACCTATCATGTCCTTGATCTGGAATTGCCATATAATCTCCTCCTTGGTCGCCCTTGGCTCCATGCTATGCAAGCCGTCCCCTCCACATACCATTAGTGCCTAAAATTCCCGGTCAACGGACAAGAAGTCACCATCTATGTTGACCCCCAACCATTTGAATATTGTCATGCTTTAGAAGCGTCCTTCCCCCATTTACATTATTGTCCCAGGGTCAAAATGGGGGCACCCCAGTCATCATCTGCTAAACCACCATCCACCACGATAACCACTCCATCCTCCACCATTGATCCTACAATCACAAAAGTCCAGATCATTGACAAAGGGTGTGGTGAATACGAAATGTGTACCGCTCTCAATGTAGCAACCGTGCCACCCTCACCACACGAGTATGTTAAACCTTCACATGCTACTCCAAAGGAAGATAAGACTGTTACCTTTAGTAGTAAAAACATCCCTACCACCACTTTCAGATCCCCTAGTGTCAAGATAGATGCACCAGAAGAGGATATAAGCCAATGGGTCTACCGGGAAGAACCCCAACTGGATCCTCCTCTAAAGGAATATTTTCAGGAAGCATATCCATGGTCAACTAAGTTTGTAGAAAAGTATAACTACCAAGGCAAAGGCCTAGGTAAAGAAGAACATGGGCGGTAGCAACCTATTGATACATCAAAGATGCCGAAGAACATAGGCATCGGATATGATAAAAAGAAAAAAGGCCCTGCAACATTGTCTAATACCTCCAATAGTGTTGTCGTGGACAATGGATCATTGGAAGACATCCCTGAGGAGGAATCCATCATACATGCATACGATGATGTCAATCACACTGACCTATCATCCATGTTTGAATGCCTATCCGTCTGCACCATTACCCTATCCCTTCGCTACCCTGAGCTCATTGATTGGGACCTACGTACTAGCACACTTGTCAATATATTTGCGGATACATATGTCAACCTCATGGGATTGGGGGAGGATGAACACTCCTGTCGCAAAAATAAGAACAAGAAAAACAAAAAACGGCCAGCTAGTGAAAACCTCCCCAAGGCACTCCCTGACCTTGAAAAAGTAAAAATAAAGGACGCATCCGATGGCGAAAACCTCAAAGAGGTGCTGGAGGATGGAGATGTTCATCTTCCCCTTGTAGGAACTCAGTTCTCTACACGATCATCCATCTTAATTGAAGAGACTCAAGAAGTTAATCTGGGTACTACTAAAAATCCTAAGATCACCTATGTAGCTAAATCACTCTCAGAGCAAGAGTATCCAATCATTGTGCAACTACTCCAAGAGGGAATCATTAACTTTGCTTGGTCATATTTAGACATGCCGGGCTTAGACCCCGCCTTAGTGGTTCATCATTTAGACATTCGCCCAGATGCAAAGCTTGTCAAACAGAAGCTCCGCAAGATGCATCCGCAGGTCGCATTATTAGTCAAGAAGGAATTGGAAAAGTTACTAGAGGCGGGTTTTATCAGACCAATTGACTACTCTGAGTGGATCTCTAATATGGTACCAGTTGCCAAACCAATTGGAGACATTCGGATCTGCACAGACTTTAGAGATCTTAACAAGGCCTGCCCAAAAGATGATTTCCCTTTGCCTAACATTGACATGTTGGTCGACCTCACAGCAGGACACGAGATGTTATCCCTTATGGATGGCTTCTCTGGTTATAACCAGATTTGAATTGCACCTGAGGATCAACACAAGACCACTTTCACAACACCTTGGGGTACTTTGTGTTACAATGTTATGCCCTTTGGTCTTAAAAATGCAGGGGCAACATATCAGAGGGCAATGATGGTCATCTTCCATGACCTTATCCATATCATCATGGAGGATTATGTCGATGAATTGTTAGGGAAATCTACAACACGAGCGGAACATCCTACCATCCTAAAGAAGATCTTTGAATGGTTAGAACATTACAAGTTGCAGCTAAATCCAAAAAAGTGCATCTTCGGGGTTACGTCAGGAAAATTGTTGGGTTTTATAGTCTCCCAAAGG
>VDFB02084669.1:163263-191619 GCA_007258455.2 Sequoia sempervirens
CTTTTGCAGGGGTGGTTGCATGCCAAATTTTTTTGGTGGAAAATATCAGAACTATTAGATTTTGTTACCTGTCTATGAATAAAAATTATTGGAGTGTGAGTTTGATATTTTTTGAAGATCTAAATAGTCAAGCTTGGTAAAGAAAAATCATGTCAGATAATATTAGTCTAGAACAAAATGAAAAGACACTTGATAGATTGTGGGCTAAATTGAAAAGAAAGGGTGATGGGAAATGTTATTGTCCTTGCAATAATTGCAAGGGTTTAAAGACGAGACGAATTTTAATCACAACAGCTGAAAAACATTGTAGGCAGCATGGTCACATTGAAGGGGCATGATTATGCCCATTGGTAAGTTGTTCATTATATGTGTTTATATTGATTGAATTTGTAAATGTTTATATCGTTTTAACATTATATATATATATATATATAATCACTTGATCATGATCATGGTTTATTTGTGTTTATAATTATTATAAAGGTGGGGCGCCCTAGGGAAGATGATATGGATTATCACGGCCTAGAGAATGTGGTTTTGCAAGCGGACGAACATGGAGCTGTGAATATCGAAGATGAAGTTAATGATCCTATGGAAGAAGATGATCATGCACCAAAAACATAGTTGAAGATGATGGTACGAATACATTGATGCATGGCACATTTAGTGGAAAAGCTGATCATGATGATCAAGATGACTTTGATGATGTTCATGATTTACCTGTACTTGAGAAGGCATACGAGCCCCTTTATGAAGGCTCCCAAACAACTCTTCTCTCTGCTGTATTGTTGCTGTTGAATTTGAAGATTATGAATGGTTTATCAAACATATCAATCTCAAAGATGTTAAGGTATGTTATATATGCCATCTTTTTTCATCTATTTTAATTGTTGTTAGTTCATTACTAGTAAATAAAGGATAAAATATGTACCATTAATATTATTTATATTAACAAATTATTTTTTTTGTAGATTGATTGGTGAATTTTTGTTACCACCATCAAATATTTTACCTTGCTCATACCGAGATTTATCTGCCATTATGAAATATATCATAATGGAGTATCAAGCAATAGATGCATGTCCCAATGATCATATTTTATATCATAAACAACAAGAATTTGCAACAAAATGCCTAGAATGTCATATCAGTAGATATCGAATAGATCAACTAACAAAAAAGGTGTCTCACAAGGTTCTTCGTTATATTCCATTATTCCACGTATGCAATGATTATTTAGTTGCAAAAGCTTATCACAATTTATGGATTACCATGCATAGAATAGAAGTGGAGATGAAATTCTTCGAATTCCTATAGATAGTTCTGCATTTAGGGACATGGAGGAAAAATGGCCACACTTTAAAGAAGAACCTCATAATCTTAGGCTTTCATTGGGAGTGGACAGTGTCAATCCATTTGGAGAGTTGAGATTTATTTACTCGGTGTGGCCTGTTTTTGTTATCAACAATAACATTCCTCCATGGATGTCAATAAAGAGGGAGCACATAATGTTGTCAATGATTGTTCCAGGTTTTTTTTTACATCAATTTTCTTTAACGTAATAGCATCTCATTTGTCTTATTTGTTGCATAATGACATTTTTTCATTCAATAGTCATGTACATTAATTTATATATATTGCAGTAAAATGGTTATAATAATTATGTAATGTTTATGTTCATTCAACTAGGTAAGTACCAAGTTAAAGATATGAATGTATATATCGAGCATTTTATCAACGAGTTACTAAAGTTATGGAATGGCGTCACTATGTATGATGTCTTTAGACCAATAGGACAAGGACAATTTCAATTCCATGCAATGCTTGTATGGGCAATTCATGATGCCCCAAGGCTAACACATTTTTGTAGTATGTTATAATGTTCGACTGCACTTTAACAATATTTAATTTGATGAAGTAGATATCATGCATGTTTTTAAAATAATCTATTCATTATATATAATTATAAAAATTGGCATATTTAATCCAATTATATATGATCTTGCAGGTTTTCAAACAAAGGGAAAATTTGCATGTCCAATTTGTGGTCCAAAGATGAAATCTCGTCATTCAACAAGTTTAGGAAAGTAGGTGTTTGATGAGTATATGAACTTCCTCCATAGAAATCATAAGTATCGAACTACTGAAAAACATATTTTCAATGGGAAAGAGGAGACTACATCAAAACCACAAAGAATGACACATCGCCTATGGAAGTTGGAATATAATAGAATTAATCATCAAGGTTATACATCAGATCAAATTGTTTATCTATCATATATGATATGTTTTGAATTTATATTTTTATAGTGTTGTGTTTACTCATGTTGTAATTGACAATGATTGCCGTTGTTAATTTGTTTAACTTATATGCTTCATGAAGGTCGTCAAGGCATTAATGGTCGACTTCCACAGGGACTGAAAATTTATCCCAGACAATTTAGTATGTTTCCCTACTATGAGCAGCTATAAATTGTGCATTTGTTTGATACAATGCATATCAGAAAGAATATAAAAGAAATGTTATGGAAAATATTGGATGGAAGGCATGACAGAAAAAATTGTCAAAATTTGTAGTGACATTCAGGAAGCCAATCATGCAATAAAAAATGTCATTCAATTAAATAGCGATAGAGACCAAATTAATATAAGTGCCCTTCCTTGGTTGTTAATAGAGCAGCAAAGCAATGCTATAAAAGAAGTCATACGAAAAATTCGATTTCCCACAAGATTTGCTATGAACATAAACAATATAATAACAAAGAAAGGTGAATTTGGGTCAGGGATGAAAATGCATGATTGGCATACCTTCATTAAGGTAATTATTCTGGTATATTATATACACTTGTATAATGCATGTACTAGTGTATTGTGTTTACTACTTTTGGAAAAAATAATGAAAAGATATTTTTATAATTGTGTCAGTACGTTCTACCTCTATCTCTCCCAGACAACTTTGACAACAATGTCAAGCAAGTTATATATGATCTTGGAAAACACATGAGGTAAGTAGTGATATTTTTTCAATTCGTTGTATACATATTATAATTGTCATTTGTTTTACTTGTTATGTAATATATTGTATATTTTTGTTAAATCTCGTTAATATATTTGCACCTTGAATCACTTGTAAATGGTTGTCATCTAAATAAATCCATAAAGAAGATATAAATTATTGGATATAATTTTTTGTTAAATCTCGTTAATATATTTGTGCCAAGGAAGGTATGTGATACTATCAACAATGTAATTATATATTGATTACTCTTTCTTTTTACATGATCTAACATATTTCAAACTTTTTATAGGCTATCCAACACATTAAATGAAACAAAGGCAAGACTAGAAAAACAAGGGCAACACAAACTTGGCTTTGGTGGTTATATGAAATTAGCCACACAAATTGTAAGTATAAATAAATGAAATATAGTATCCAAATAATAAATTGAAAACAATTTTGGTTTTATCACACCATAGAAGCAAAATTCATGATCTTATACATGCCATAGACTCACGAGATTCCTTGAGTTCCCGCGAGCTGAAGATTTCCCCTTCCGGTAAGGCATAGACTGTGGTTAGCAGCCTAAGAGAGTCTTATTTGGGCAAAACCTGCTTCCACTACATCCAACACGCAGGTAAATAAACTCAATAAAGTTTATTTAAAATTGAATACTTGTGCAATCTATTCAATATTAATTTCCACCATAAAATAATTACATGCCTATTTGTTTTAAACATTCAAGCAATGATAATACTGCACATGACATTGGAATGTGGCACGGTGAAGTGGAGTTCAACCTCTGAGATGAAGGTCATGGTGTGCATCATGGTACTTTAGAGCATGTAGAGCGTGATCAACATGTTGAGCATGATCGGGCTAGAGAAGATCAGGAATATGATGTTGCCCCATCAGGTAAAGAGGACCACTCTAAAGTTATTTTAAACATATTTAATTGCAATTGGTGTATTAATTAATGTAACCTTTCATGTTTCAACTTTAGAGCATTTAGAGTGTGATCAGCGTGTTGAGCATGATCAAGGAACATGATGTGGCCCCATCAGGTAAAGGGACCACTCTCATGTTCTTTTTAAACATATTTAATTTCAATTGGTGTTATTAATTAATGTAACCTTTCGTATTTCAACTACAGATCAGGATTTAGAGGGTGTTCAGCATGTTGAGCATGAGTCTATAACAGAAGTTCAGGAACATGATATGGACCCATCAGGTAAAGAGAACCACTCTAATGTTCTTTTAATTAATCAAATACTTGTAACAATAATAATAAAACATATTAGTTTAACATTTCTTTGTTATTGCAGTAGACCCCCCCTTGCAGTGGCGTCCATGTCGTGAGTAGATGACTAGGCATACATTAAGATCACAAGAAGATGGTAGAACAACTAAAGGTGGGATAAATGATTTAGAAAATGATACTTCACTTCAGATTTTTTTAGCTTTAAAAAAGAAACAAAAAAAAAAGTGATTGTAATCATATCATGACAACCATATTTTTGATAATATATAAAAACTGAAAGAAAGAATATTATATGTTAATGAATGAATGTGAATATGTTAATTAATGAATGTTATATGTTAATGAATGAATGTTATATGTTATTAATGGATGAATGAATGAATTTATATGTTATTAATAAATGAATGAATGATTAATGTTATATGATTAGGTATGGGGAATTGAGAGTGATGTGAGGGGGGGAGGGGCCAAATGAGCTTCCACCGTCATGTGGTTGGCCCTGTTAAGTAGAGAATATTAAACTATTCTTGAAACAAAGAGAATCTCAATAAGGTAATGCACTTTTCAATATATTAAATGCATCGTTTGAAGCATCAAACCAATATGCAAAGATGAAAGAAAGTGCTAACTTTTCACTATGGTGGCAGAAAAATGATTCTTTATACCCTGAATCCATGCTCTACATCATAATTTGAAGTTTTTTCTATTCCAACATTCTGAGTTTAGTTTGTTTGTATGGATTTTTATGAATACCACATTGTGTTGTGTGTAGATTTGGTTTCAAAGCTCTGTTTCTTCTGTTTTTAGTAGTGACATAACTCTAAAATTTGAATTTTGTGCATAATAGGTTAGTGGAAAATTTGATAGCTCTGAAGGGTTTAGAGGCTCAACTGAGATAGATACACAGATATTTGGATCTTGTTGTTGATGGGAGGCTTCGACTTAACCATGAAATTTTGTACCATCTACAGGTATGCAAAAGTTTCTCTACTTACATTCATTCTTGATCATAAATGTTGTAAATAATATTAATGCTTCAAACTTAAGATTCGTTTCATTGTTATAATGATCAAAATGTTATAATTTGCTATACATTCAAGCATTCTCTTGCTCCCTGCCCTTTTCTCTCTCCCCCCTCCTTTTAAGAATTTTCTTTATCATAAAAGATTCACATTTCTGTCTCATTTACACTAATTTATCTGAAGCGCTAGGAGTGAATAAAGATATGTAAAAGATGATGGATTATGTCTAAACAACAACTTTCCATCTTATAGCTAATCAAATCCTTAATATTTGAATATTTTAGAGCTTGAATAATGCTTGTATATACATGTGTAGCAATAAGGGAGCCTATGTGAAGATTGAAATTTAAAACATCACTTTGGTATTTTTCCTTAGGTAGTGAAATTATATTTTGAGTAATACAAACCTACATGTACATTGATATTTTTCGGCATTGCATTGAAGACATTTTTTTCTCTTATACCTACCCTCGGCTAGACATGGAGGTATATAATATTGGTTTCTGGGTTTATTTTGTAAGTAGTTAATTTCACAAAGGAAGACTAAAATATTCTTAATGTCCTGTGTCAAGTGTGAAAGCATATGAATCACTTGTTGAAGGCACCATTTTGTATTCATCCAAAAAATAGTTTGTTCTTTTTTTTATGTTTCTTGCATGTGTTTATTTCAGGCTCTAGAGATGTAGCTCGGCTCTTTCCTTTGCACTTTTCATCTATTTTGATGATTACAGTAGATTTTCCTCATAATTTTTCATGTAGATTTGTTTGTAACCTTATTTTCTAATAATCAATTTGCAAATCACTCACATATTAAGGACCATTTCACTAAATTGTAGTCATCCATTACTTCATATGTTGTAGGTTGTGTTTGTGTGCCAATAAATCCTGATGATTGCGAGAACTTTAATCCTACAAGTGTACCCAATCTTTCTCAAGTAAAAGTCTTACCTTATTTTATAGTGCTTTAAATGGTTAATTGAAGGTTCTTCTTTAGATCTAAGATAGTTGAACCCTGGATTAAAATATAGTATTAGATGGGTAGTATAATGATAAAACTAAGGTCCATTGAACACAAATTACGAACATAATTTACTAGATTATGAATAGTGTTACAATTATAATTATTTCTCCTTTACCTACCTCTGCATTAATGAAAAAGATAGATCCCTATAAATCTAACCATGAAAGTTTTGAAATCTGCAGTATCTGCAGGACTCCGGAAACTATCAAATATATTCTTTTTTAATGTTTTTATGCTTAGGAAATTTGGTACTTATTCTACCATAAGTTGAAGGTCTGGAATAGCAATGGTAAAATTAATTGGCATGATATTCTATTTTGTAATTTCAAGCTCAAGTTTGATTGTAAGATATTTTGGTATTTCTTATCCAATGAGATCATGTGGCATTTGTGGAAGGCGAGAAATGATGATAAATTTAAGGGTATCAAGAGGGTACTTACTAAGTCTTGCAAGAGACTCACTTTCTACTCTGTTGCTCTACAGGTTTCAACTCTTGTGGAGATATCAATGGATAATTTATTGAAGTCAATAACTGAAGGTGCTGCTAACAATACCAGAGAGGATCTGAGAAGTGGAACCGCTTGCAGGTTGAGCTTGGAAGAGATCATGTTGTTCTAGCAGACATTTGATGTGCTCCAGAGAAAAATTGATGAAGTTGTAAGCCCAGAAAGACAGTGCGGCCCCCAACAGTTGGACCCCCAAGGAGAAATAATGGCGAACCTTAATATTGAAGAAGTCAGCAATGAGGAGAATGTAATCAACACTATGTATTGTTTACGCTGATTTGAATAGCAGCAACCTGTGGTGTTGTTAACAACAATTTGTATTGTCTATGCTGGTTTTGAAAACAACTGGTGCTTTTTGGTTTCTTTCTTGCTGTGTAAAGTACTGATATGGTATATTTCCCATTATGGAAATTCTTTGATGTTGTACTAATCCTAATGTCGGATAGGAATTTTCATGATATGTAATGGACCTTAAACTATTTTCAATACAAAAAAAAAAGATAGCAGATATTGGAAGTTCATTACATGTCTCATGTATGTGTTAGTATTTTAATTTTGTTTAAGTTGTTCAAGAGATTTATTAGGTCAAAAATATGTTCTACAAGCTCTATTCTCTTGACACTGCTTAGCATTTTCCCTACACAATTTCTCTTCAATCTAGACATTTCTTAACTCCTTCCCTTGTTAGCCCTTGGTTGTTTTCAAGTGTAATGTTTTTTCTATGCATCTTGCAGTATGTATGTATGATCAGTCATCTCTTATGAAACATGGATAACCTTTCATGGAATTGTTGTTATAATTAGACAATTTTCATTGTGAGAATAATCATTTAATTTATATGGAAGTAAGTCTTTTTCATATTATTTGACTTGGTATTGTAAACTTGTCTTTGCAGGATTCTCTCGGGGGGGACAATAGAATTGTGATGATAGGTAGAGTTGTACAACACCATAAATCATTTGGCATTATGAATATATTGCTTATATAATACTTTGTGCAAGTAAAATGGAATGTATAATGACAATTGGTCTCAAATTCAAATCTGAATATAAGTACATTATACACAAGAAGATGGTATCTATTATATGATTTTAAGAACCCAAAAATAAGAAAATTAATAGGTTCCATTTGTTTACTTGCTCTTAGACACTTGTTTAATCAGCAAGACCCTCAGAATGTTTTACTAATAACCAACAGTGTTCAAAACTTCTGAAGAGGTCAGATCGGTGTGACATTGGATCTGTCTTGCCGACGGAAGTCATCGGCAAGACATGGACTATTGGAGTGAGTTTTATATCATGTGCTGATGATTGATCTCTCACCGATGGTACATTTCAATGAATATTTTTTTAAAAAAAATTTGCATTGTTTCATCAAAATTTTCACAAAAACAACCGACGAATAACCGAAAAGGTCTGATGAAGTTGCTATAGCTGTGACGAAGGCTTCATCGTAACTCCTTGCCCATTTCATCACAATTTCGACGAAGTCTACTGAAAAATAGCTGAAAAGGTCTGACGAAGTTGCTTAGCTGCGACGAAGGCTTCATCATGACTCCTTGCCCATTTCATTGCAATTTCAACGAATGCCACTGACGAATCACATAAAAGGTCCAACGAAGTTGCTTAGCTGCGACAAAGGCTTCATCATAAATACTTTCCCATTTTGTCGAAAAGGTGACGAGCTTTTGGTGTTCTTTCGACTCTTCGAAAGAGCCATTGCAATTGCATTTTGGTTGTAATTTGTCGGTGGATACAAGAATGTTTCGTCAATATTTTGATGAACATCTGAGTCATTTTATAATGTCGACGACCGACGAATCTACATCGTTATTTCGACGTTTAATTCTTCGTCGGAATTGCGACGAAAAAATAGAGACAAAAATGTTTTCGTCATTTCATCTCTTTTCTGAAAATGATTTTTCAAACAATCGACGAACGTCCATTGGAAAATGGAGCCAAATTCAGTAGTGTAAGGAAAACCCCGATGTCCTAACATTCACCATTTCTTTCTCTTTCCTTGTGTGTTTGAAAATTTAGGTATCTTGTAGACTTGGAAATCATTTAAGAATAGGTTGAAGACTTATTGGATTCATCTTCCTCCTTGAAAAGCTAAAATATCCAATAAAAGTCACTTTCAGGCCCGAAAATTAAAGTTTCTGAAGCAAACACCTGTAAAGAATCAAAGTGTAGACCGAGGGCTTCCATTTCCCCTTTCGAATTTTTAGAAATATAGAAGTGGAATAAGTCACCACTAAGGGTGAATTAGTCCCACTATATATGTCTTTCAATGATTTCTACAAATTTAGACACCCATTTGGCTAAAAAGGGCTCTAGAGGAGTTTTCCAAATTTGAGACTAAGTCACCCAGATTGGCACAAGTGTCCCAATCAGCATTTCTAGTCAATTTTGTAGGATTCCAAAACCTCTCTACATCAAACTTCATATTTCAGGTGCATCACTCCAATCTTGTTTAATTATGTTATCATTTACTTGCATTCTTAGGTGATTTTGCATACATCACTGTGCTTTCAAACACTTTGTATTTCTTAGGTTTTTCATTAATAAGTCCCTTATTTTATTAGTTTACTACATTTAGACTTTGCATCTAGGCATATTGCATCCATATTACATTAATCTTGAGTGTAGACATTGCCCATTTTGGCTCATCGTTCTCCTTTTAGGTGAAAAACCCTAGAAGTGCTAGAAAGCCATTGGAAGCAAAAATATGTGTTTAAATTTTGGTGAGTGCGACCTTCAAACATCATATTTTATGATTAGGAGTCCATCCCCACCCTAGATCTATCTTTCATTGACTTTGCATTAGGGTTTGCATTAGTTAATTTGCATCTAGGGTTTTCAAATTTTGCATTAGTGAAAGTTCATATAGATTGCATTTTTTGCATCTTAAATCATTCAAAATTTCTGAAATTTTGCATTTACATCTTAGATCTGCATCATCCAACATAGAAAACATTAAAAAAATCTAAAAAATCTAAAAATTCTAAAAAAAATCCCCACTAGGACTAATTCACCACGTTGGGCGGCTTAATCCCTATTCAGCCCTTAAACTATCATTTACAAAGTTGAAAACCTTGTTTTTAAGCTTTTGTTTATTTCCGTTACCTATCTGTATCAGTTGGCTAAATTTTTGTAACACGCATTTCATTAGATCTAGCTTAAAATAGCTCATTTCCTGTATTGGTCAATTTCACATTTGCATTTGCCACATTTCATCTTTCAAGTTCTTGAATAATGTAATCAGAAAATCACCTTATTTCACATCTAAAAATTGCATTTAAACATTTCACTTTAAACCATTACATTTCACTTTATTTAATTTCTCATGATAGCATGTGTACTATTCCAGCATTTCATGTTCTTAGAATATCAAGTGGCTTGTATGATTCTATTTTTCATGGACATAGTCTAGGACAACAAAGTAAAGCATTTGATAAGCATGTTGCATACCCTCCTAGTAGCTATCAGATTTGTAAGAATGTCATAACACAAGAGGATGTAAGTGTAGATAATTATAACAATCATACTTTTTCTTCTCCCATTACCTCTCCTATTAGTGATGAAGGTATCTTGGTGAAAGAAGATACAAGCATTGAGAGTTTTGATTGTTCCTCTCCTCTTCCACCTTTGGAATACATTAGAATATAAGAAGATGATATCATAGAAACATTCCTAAACATCACCTTACCTAGTCTCTCTAACCATGACAATCAAACTTGTGGATATGTACAGGATCATGATGGGCCAAAAAGTGGCGATATGATGGGTATGTGTAGGGTATGTGGCTGACAATTTTTTTTTACCCAAAATTGATGAAACAAAAAAGTTTTTTAAAAGAGATTTGCATCTTTCCACCAATATAAATTATGCTTTACTTTGAATTTAATAAACAATTATTATTCATTTTCTATTTGAATTAGGATTAAAGTCCTAATTGATAGGTTGATTGAAAAACATCTATAGCTTTCAAACGGTATCACATTTTTTGAATCTGAAACATGTGTCACATTCTATGCTTCGCATACTATAGGATTAAAAAAAAATAGTTTCATGAAGTTTTGACCAAGTTAAGGTGGTTAGACATACGAGTTTTTACATTTTTTAAAAGTTGTAATAAAAAATTCATAATTAATTATTTACTTGGACAAAAATTACAAAAAATATGGATCACATCAGGACACGAGTCCTCTACTTATTTCTAAAATCTTATAAAAAAATATTATCATTTTATTGTGGTTAGGGTGGTTAGACAGATGCCTACTTATTTTTTCCCTAAAATTTAAGTACTACTACATTGAAATTTCAAATTTTCACCAAGTAGATTTTTTTATTTTTTAAATAAACCTAGTAGTTTAGAAACTAAGTTCAATTTGCTACAGATTCTATTCCTACATATTTTTGAAATAATATAGATAACGTATTCAAATTTTTATGTCAAGTTGCCTAACTCTTATTTTTTTTATTTTTTCGCCACTTACGAGCCTATTTTTTCCACAATGATCCTGCACATACCTTTGTTCTTCTCCTAATATCCCTTGTTGATGCCCCGTGGATAGGTTAGTGTTAGTAGATATACCTATTAAATGTCATGAGAATATTGACCCTCCATTCCCTAATGCTCCTACCATTCTGGGACAATCTATTTGACACTCATAGTGGTCCTTTTGCTACCTTTCCCACTTGTGATGAAGCTACTTTACAAACTTCAAACTTGGATGACCATTTTGCAAGATCTCCTTTTAGGGTAGATAATATGGAACAAGAGAATGATACCTTACAAAAAAATGATAATCAAATAGAGTCTTCCCCTAATCTCCCCACTATCAATAAACACGAAAATCCAACCATTGATCATTCCCCTACTTGTGATGAAGTCATTTTAGAAGAACCAATCCATAAATTTCAAGAACATTTGATTCATAGTTCTCCTAAAAAATCTCCTCCTAAAGAGAATATCATGGTGTTAGAAAATGGCGACAATAGTAATGTGTCTTCCTTAGATAAAAGGGTGATTCTAGATTGCCCTTTATTAGAGATACGTCAAACCAAGACCACTAAGGTTATGAATGCGCAAGTGTCCATTAGATCCCCCTCACTCAATGGAACTCCTACATATCCTGTGGGACATCCTAAGAACCCTCTAATTCTCTACCCACCTTCACACAAACAACAAACTCAAAACCAACCTAAACTCGTCCATTATCCACCATCACACAAACCTCACATTCACAACAAGCCTGAACTTATCCCTTACCCACCTTAGAATAATGTGTTGCAACAACCGTATCATCATACCATTGCTCATACATATAACACTAGAAACAATCTTCAACCACAACAACTAACCTCGAACTCTTTACCTTTGCCTAATTCTATATTGCCTAGTGCTCCTCGATTACAGGAGTATTGTTATGAAATAACTTGCACAATAGAAGAATATGATATGAAATATGCTGAAAATACTTGATAATAATTGAGAATAACAAGCCAATTCGAGGGGAAAACCTCCAAATATCTCTAATGAGAACACACTTCACAACTTCATAATGAAATAAGACTCACAACCTCCTATATATACCTATTTATGCCAAGGATATCACCTAGGCCGACTTAGACACACCTATATAAGACTTAGGCCGACCTAAACAACTAAATAACAATATCCTAATGATAATATGACTTAATAGAGAGTTAAGATAGCCACAAGCCAACTATTCATATCTTGATGTACAATAATTAAGGGCATAGCATGCCCCTTCTTCAAAGAAGCATTGTCCTCAATGCTAATCAAGTTTGGAAACTTTTGAATGAACTCCTCGTCTTCCCATGTGGCATCTTCAACTGGTAAATTCTTCCATTGGATGAGATACTCAGTGATAGTTCTATTCCTCAGCTTCTTTGTGCATGTTTGACGAATGCACTCTGGTTCCAAAATGATTCTCCCTTCTTCATCCAACTCAGGAAGTGTTGTTTGAGTGGGAATATTATTCCCAATTACCTTCTTCAAATAGGAAACATGAAAAACTAGATGTATCTTTGTTGTTGGTGGCAACTCAAGCTTGTAGGCAACACTACCGATCTTCTGCATGATTTGGTATGGACCATAATACTTTGGAGACAACTTATTATTCTATCTTTGCTGCTTTAGTGAGATTTTTATTATAAGGCTTCAATCGCAAGAAGACCCAATCCCCAACTTCAAAACTTCTTTCACTACGATGTTGGTCTGCCTGTTTCATTCGATTTTGTGCCATGGCTAAATTCTCCTTGAGTCCTGAAAGTACTTGTTGTTGATGAAGCAAGTGGTCTTCTACTACCTGAACTCTTGGGGACACCTTAATTGATGATGTGATGGAAGGAGGATGATATCCATAAAGTGCCAAGAATGGAGACATTTTTGATGAGCTATGAAAGAAGTGTTATACCACCATTCCGCAAGTGGTAGCCAATCTACCCACTGAGACTATTTCCTGAAGTGAAACAACGTAGATATCCTTCCAAACACTTATTAACAACCTCTGTTTTCCCATCTGATTGAGGGTGGTATGAAGAGCTAAGAGCCAATTGAGTACCCAAACATGAGAATAAATCTTTCCAAAAGTGACTAGTGAAGATAGGATCACGATCACTAACAATAACTTTAGGTGTACCATGTAGCTTTTGGATATTCTCCAAAAAGGCTTTAGCCACTGCACTTGCTGTAAAAGGATGTGCTAATGCAATGAAATGTGCATATTTAGTGAGCCAATCAACTACCACCATGATGACATTATGACCTTTAGATTTGGGAAGCCCTGTGATGAAGTCCATGGATACCTCTTCCCAACGCTGGCTAGGAATAGATAAGGGTTGCAAGAGACTTGGTGTCTTAATTGTCTCCCCTTTATTCCTTTGACACACCAAACATTCAGCCACAAATTTTTGAACATCACCCTTTAGCCCCTCCCAAAAGAAATCTTGCTTGACTCGATGATATGTCTTCAAAAATCCTGAATGACCACCCACTGGAGACTCATGCAACTCTGTGAGAATCTTGATTTTAAGGTTGGAATTCTTGCAGAGATACAAACGCTCTTTATACCAAAGAGTATCTCCTTCCAACAAAACTTATCTGAACTACTAGAATCACTTTTTAATTGCTCGATGAGATTACTTGTCGCAACATCATTTTGCCACTCTGCTTTGGCTTCCTCCACCCAATTTGCTTGTAATATTGAAAGGGCACACAATAAGGCTTCATCTTTCTCATCCTTCCTTGACAGTGCATCTGCAACAATATTTTCTTTCCCTTTCTTATATACAATCTCAAAGTCATATCCTAACATCTTAGTGACCCATTTTTGTTGCTCTTCAGAAGATAGTCGTTGTTCCAAAAAATATTTTAGGCTATCATGATCTGTCTTAACCTTGAAATGTCTACCCAATAGATAAGGTCCGCCATTGTTTCACTGCATGGAGTATTGCTAGCATTTCCTTCTCATAAATAGGTTTTAGTTGATTCTTACCTTTTAATTGACGACTCTCAAAAGCAATTGGTCGACCTTCTTGCATGAGCACTGCTCCTATCCCATTTCCAGAAGCATCACATTCCACAATGAATTCCTTGGTGAAGTCAGGAGTGGCAAGTACTAGAGTTGTACACATAGCCTCCTTCAATCTCTCAAATGTTGTATTGGCAGACTCGTTCCAATGAAAAGAATCCTTCTTCAATAGAGTGGTGAGAGGTGCTGCTATACTACCATAATTCTTCACAAATCTTCTATAGTACCCTGTCAATCCCAAGAATCCTCTCAGTTTCTTAATGGTTTTTGGAATAGGCCATTCCATGATAGCCTTAATTTTGTTAGGGTCCACCTTTACTCCTTCATGTGAAACTATGTGTCCCAAATACTCCACCTCTGTAAGACCAAAAGCACACTTGGATGGCTTAGCATAGAGTTTATGATCTTCAAGTATTTGTAATGCTTGGTCCACATGTTGCAAATGTTCTTCCTAAGTCTTGCTATAAATTAATATATCATCAAAGAATACTAACACAAACTTTCTCAAGAACTTCTTAAAAATGGAATTCATCAAACTTTGGAATGTAGATGGTGCATTGGTAAGACCAAATGGCATCACCAAAAATTCATAATGACCCTCATGAGTCTGAAATTTGTCTTACAAATATCTTCCTCCTTAATCCGAATTTGGTGATAACCAGATCTAAGATCTAACTTGGTAAAAACATAGCTCCATTTAATTCATCTAGCAAATCATCAATGACTGAAATTGGAAACTTATCTTTAATGGTGTACATGTTGAGCACTCTATAATCTAGACACATGCACCAAGTATCATCCTTCTTACATACCATCACCACAGGCGAGGAGTAAGCACTTTGGCTATGCCTGATGATTCCTGCCTCTAGCATCTCTTCAACAATCTTTTTCTATCTCACTCTTTTGTATGTATGGATACCTGTAAGGCCTGATGTTCGGTGGTTGGCTCCCTGGGACTAACTGTATGGCATGATCATGATCCCTCTTAGGAGGAAGTCCTTTAGGCATATCTCCAAGAACAACTGAGTGACGATCAATTATAGCTTGCAAATCTGGATGAGTAGGAGTATTAGATTTAGAGACTTCTAATGAACATAGTTGGGCCACAAATCCATCCACTCCTTTCTTGAGAAACTTTTGCATTTCATGAGAGCTTACCATTTGTGGAGATTTTTCCTTCAACCCCCTTAGCTCTACTAGCCTTCCTTCTGATTGAAATCTCATGAATAGTTCTTGGAAGTTCATCTTAATTGTTCCTAATGTAGTAAGCCATTGTACTCCCAAAACAATATCTGTTGCACCCATGGATATCGCATACATTGGGGTATCAAGTTTATAATCTCCCATGGATAATTTAATGCTATGAAACTTCCATGAACAACTAACTGTACCACCATCTGCAATCAAAACTTGAAACTCTGGAGCTGGATATATGAAACAATTTAGATGAGTAGCTAACTTTTTGTTGATGAAATTATGAGTACTACCTGAGTCGATCAACATAGTTACCTTCTGCTTCTTTAGGAACCCCACCACCTTGAGAGTTTGTGGAGCTGAAACCTGAGAGTGTATGACAAGAAATGATTGGTTGAGAATCATGTGATTCCTCATTTGACTCCCTTTCATCTTCTAGTATGGGTTCCTCCTCTCTTCTTCCTCATTGGGACCTTCAATATAAAATAATTTCTTTTCACTACATTTATGTCCTCGAATGTATTTGCTATCACAATTGAAACACAAGCCTTTTGCTCTTTCTCCTCAATTTTTTGTGGAGTCAACTTAGTAGGTTGTGTTGAATATCCTTTCTCTCTTGTCACATTAGCCCCTTGCTTCTTAGGAATCAAATACTTCTCCTCTACCCCGGGTTAAGATAAAAGACTCATTTATGGAACTAGGGCTAAACATGACTTCATGTTGAATGTGATCCTTGAGACCACCCAAGAATAAGTCATTCAAGTTTTCCTCCGTAATTGTATCCACCCTTAAGGATAGATTTTGGAATTGTTGAATATAATCCTTAACTGATCCTGTTTGTTGAAGTTTAGCTAGCTAGCTGAAGAAGTTGTCTGTGACGCTATTGCTATATTGTGCTTGGAGTTCCTCTATAAAAATTAACCATGAGACAGTGAGTCCCTTTTTACTTCGATGAGTGCAAAGCCAACGATACCAAATGAATTGATCTGGTTCTAGATATAAGGAAGCCATCGTGACCTTTTGTCCATTTGGGATTTGGTGTACTTCAAAAAAAATTCTCCATTTGGTTTATCCATGTTAGAGGATCCTTACCATGCACTTGCGCATATCCACCCTTGGAAATAAATTCCTAGATCCCATAGGAGTACTAAAGCTTGTGTCAGTAGTAGCTGACCTAGAATTTTCACCTTGGCCGCTTGAGAACTCCTTTCTTGATTTCGCCATGTAGGTGCTTAACATGTTTCGTATGTCTGATATATCTCCTCTTAGGTCAGACATATCTATCTTAATTTAAGAAATGTCTTCCTTGACCTTATTGATTTCCTCATTATGAGTAATATCCTCGATTGTTTCACGATCCTTATCAGGAGTCTTCCCTAGGGTGACATTCTTTTTACCCCTTGTTCCAGGCCTCGACATGATGGAAACCACTGAAGTTTAAATAAATCATACAAATGAAACTTAAATTCTCTCAAATTTTTACTATAATATCCTTTAGTATTTCTTCAAAAACCCAATAAAAATTAGACTCCAATTCAACAAGATGTGCAAGATATGTAGATTCCAAAAAAGTAGTGTAGAAACCCTAATTCTGCAATAATTTTCTTAATTCTACTCCAATTCTTTTGAACTATGGATTGTAGCTTCTTCAATATGTTCTTCAAAACCCCTTTAAAAATCAGAAAAAAATTCGCCAAAATCTGAAAGATATGCTCTTCCCAAAATCGCCTCCAAAATTGAGAAAAACCTTGCCTCTATGGTGCCAAGATCATTCTCTGATACCACTTGTTATGAAATAACTTGCACAATAGAAGAATATGATATGAAATATGATGAAAATACTTGATAATAATTGAGAATAACAAGCCACTTCGAGGGGGAAAACCTCCAAATATCTCTAATGAGAACACACTTCACAACTTCATAATGAAATAAGACTCACAACCTCCTATATATACCTATTTATGCCAAGGATATCACCTAGGCCAACTTAGACACACCTATATAAGACTTAGGCTGACCTAAACAACTAAATAAAAATATCCTAATGATAATATGACTTAATAGAGAGTTAAGATAGCCACAAGCCGACTATTCATAACCCGATGTACAATAATATTAAGGGCGTAGCAAGTATGATCTTTTTGAACAACTTAAGAGCACTCTCGCAAAGATATCCCAATGGGATTTAATTCAGAATTCACTTAACTATCACACTATGCTTCAAATGACCTTACAAAAAATTCCTATCCCTTCTAATGCACAACCAAATGACATAGCAGCCATAATTCAAGGATTGAATGCTAACATTGTTTTCCACCAAAGCGAACTCCCCTCTTTGGAAGTGAAAAAACAAAATGAAGCTTTCATGATCATTTTTCAATACAATATGATAGGGATAAAGTGAACCCTCATTGACAATGGATCGGCCCTTAATGTATGTAGCATGAACATCTTGGATAGGCTTCATGTGGATAAATCAAAAATTCAACCTGATTCTTTATCTATTAAGGGATTTGACAATGAAGAAAAGAAACTACTTGGTGTGGTCACTTTACCTATTACAGTTGGAGAAGTCACATTGAACACACAAATATGGGTTATGTCTCATGCTCTTTCATATAAACTTCTTCTAGGCAGGTTGTGGATTCATGCAATGAATGGTATGCCTTTCACTCTTCATCGAAAAATGAAATACATCTACAACAACAAAGTTAGCACATTCGATGTTGATCATGAGCCTTATAATGTCTTCCAACTTGAGAAAAACAAAGAGAACCTCTTAAACAAATAAACACCAACTACACAAGTGGAACTTGTAGAAAAATAAAAACACATTGATGAAGTCACAAAGCTATTAGAAGATGATTGTAGTTCCCTAGATTTCAAACATACATTCATGGGAAAATACAAGATCATAAACAAAGATTCCAATAAGGCACACAAAAAAGAAGTCATATCAACACACAACTCAGAAGACCAAAAAAAAGCTAAAAAATTACACAAAAAACTTTTATGAACTTAATAATGAACACCCACCCAATCCAAAAGCAATGAAAAAACTTTATGGATGATGTTATGAACTTATGAAACAACTTGGATGCAGTGGAAAAGAATGTGATGCTAACAAACAAGGTATCAACAACCCTATCAATCCCATCACACAATAAACAACTCACGGTCTTGGTTATTGTCCTTTGATAGAAATCACCAAGCCTTCACTCAATATCAACACCATCATAGAAAATTCATCAAATCCAACCTTAACTATAGTACATCCTGAACTGATTGACAATAGGTGTCTCAATCATTCTCCTTTCAACGAAATCAAACAAACAAAGACATCCTCGGTTAATGTAAATGTTATCTCAGAAAACACTAATAATTTGAATTCGTTAGATTTTACACCCTCCTATAAAGGAGAGAACAAAATCTCACTCACAATCTAAAGAGTCTTGCATAGGTATGGCATATTGTACTAAGCAAGATGTATCTTTTTAGAAAACTACAAACACACCTTCTACCATTGATCAAGAGGGTATCTTGTCAAGACTCCTCCATGATCACTTGATATCTCTCCCTCCAAGAACTCAAAATAAATTCTATTACAAGACTTCATTTTGTGCATATCATAGAGTTCATGGTCATTCCACTAATGAATGTAAGGCTTTGAGTAGTAAAATCCAACATTTTAAGGAGTTTGGTGTTCTTCCTTATGTGGGGGCACCTAATCCTTCTAATTGATACTAATTTTCACTCTAGCATGCATTTCATTAATCATCTTTTCTCACCCTTGTCTTGCACTTAGTGGGGGAAAAGGGTTATGTAGCCTTATCCTCGTATGTCACTTGTTGTTGCCTCTTTTGACTAGTCATTAACCTTTCATGATCTAGACGACATGCTTTAAGTTGGCTCGCATGTGACATACTACCTTTTTCATGATGTAGCTTATAGGAAACATATGACTTGGCATAGGACTTTCTGAATAAGCTCTCGTGTTCTCCTTCTTCTACTTTAAAGCAATTGCTTACAGTAATGGTGTTAGCAATTGCTTTAAAGTGGGGGCACACACTGACACTCATGTTTCATCACATGATTTCTTTCTTATTGCGATGTGTCCTTTTCTTGGCAGAGTCATTGGGCTTGATTCCCTCCAAGAGTGTGATACTTCTTTGAGACATCCTCTCTTGGAAACATTAGGCACAATATGAGACCTTTTCAGAACTAAGAAAAAACCCTTTGAACATTCTTTACACTATCTTGCATTTACAATGTCTAGGAGTGTCAAGCATATGAAGTTTTGCTTACCTCATAGAGCTCGAAGATCATTTTTTTGGCACCTTATCAAAGTTATCAGGAGGTATAACTTTGGTATGGTTGAGCAGGAATCCCACTCTGAGGCATGACTTTCCCCATAGCCACTTGTGTGTGTGTGAGTACATATCGGTCGTATGTGTCTCACCTTTTTGGACTTCTCACCCAACGGACAACCAAGAGTTCCATCGCCTCAGAGTGAGTATGAATTTTTGGACAAATAGCCTAGATCTGATCCATAGCGTGTTGGACAAGCAGTCGAATCTTGATCCACCTTTTTATTTTTCTCTCTTCTCTTCCTTCTAGTTCTTGCCATTGTATGATCATGTATCTCATCTTATTGCAAATCATTCACCTTGTGCATGTCCTTTTGCACTCATGTTGATTTGAATTAGGAGCTTGGATCCTAGGGGCTTGACTACTTCCTTCATCTTTGTTATCCTAGACCATCTACATTGGTATGAATGGACCATTTCTTGAATGTCTACTTTAGTGTGAGTTTGAATCAAGTTCATCCTCTCACTAAAGTGGGTGCTAACTATGGACATGGAAAAAGTATCCCTTTTTGCTTGCGTGATTTGGGAATGATTGATGATAAATTGGACTTAATGAGGCCTTGATTTGGTGTTGTGAGGTGTTTTACACGTCCACATTAGGTCTTCCACCCTTGCAAATGCATTCATTGATGTCTTGTAAAGGTGTTGTAAAGTGTTGTAAATGACTTTCACACTTTTCTAGACTCTTATTAAGTATCCAAGTCTAATGAATTACTTTTGCCCCTTATAAAATGAATTTATTTGCATTTCACATCAATGTAGAAGACTTTTGAATTAAACCTAATTCTAATCTAGTGTTATAATGTGTCTTACACATTCACATTGGATGTTGTGCCTTTCTAGGCTATGTGGACCTCATTTTAATGGTGTAAAGTGTATTTAATCACACTTTCACATTGAATTTTGTGTCACAAGCCCTAATTTACCTTTATATCATTATTAATAGGCCATTATGGCCCCATATTGTGTATCCCAAGGCATAATTTGATCAAATACCCGATAAAATCATCATATAAACCTAATTTATGCATTCCCCAACAATCCAACTGGAAAAAGGACCCCTCTGGGACTAAGTCGCTCATTTGGGTGAATGGGTCCCTACCAGGTGGGACTAAGTCACCCAAAGTGGCGAATTAGTCCCATTTGGGTTAATTTTGAGTTTTGAGTGGGAAAATTTGGATTTTAAGTTTATTTTCTTTCATGTCGGCCTTGGGTATCAAATTAATAGGAAAATTAGGTGGATTTCCTATAAATACAAGTCTTTAAACCCTAATTCATTATCATCTTAACTCATCATCATTCATTCACCATTCATCATGTTCTTAATTCAAGCAAGCTAGGTTTTTTACATTCTAAGTCATCAAGATAGCTTTCAAGGAAATTCAAGGGAAGATTCTTCATATTTTGTTGCAGAAAATCAAGATCAACCATCATGGCAAGGTACTAACTCCATTTTTTCATGCTTCATTACATTCTTTCTCCATTTTGGTTTAATTACCTAAAAAGGGGTTTGACCAAGGCAAACCCCCATGCCCTAACATTCACCATTTCTTTCTCTTTCCTTGTGTGTTTGAATATTTAGGTATCTTGTAGACTTGGAAATCATTGAAGAATAGGTTGAAGACTTATTGGAGTCATCTTCCTCCTTGTAAAGCTAAAATATCCAATAAAAGTCACTTTTAGGCCCGAAAATCAAAGTTTCAGAAGCGAACACCTGTAAAGAATCAAAGTGTAGACCAAGGGCTTCTATTTCCCCTTTCAAATTTTTAGAAATACAGAAGTGGACTAAGTCGCCACTAATTGAAAATAAGTCATGTTAACAAATATTTAACTAGCTCCCTTCGGGTGTTTATTTTTTCCTTCATGCATCGGCCCGCACTTTGCAGGAATAGTTCGGCCTTTCATCTAAGTTTTTCTCTGTCGCTCCATGTGTCTACTCTTTGTAGCTCTGAGTCTCGACGTTCCTTTCACATCCCAGCAGGATCCACTATGCTTCCACGTGTTGCCGTTGCAGTTTTCTTTTGTCCATATTTTCTTGATGCATCATTGGGATGCAAGGGGCTACCACAAAGTCTTCATCTCTAAAAAGGTTTTGGCAAGCCCCACAGTGTCTAGCTGCAGTGTACAATTGCTACGTGTCAACCATTCACAAAATATTTTAGCGCAGAGATGAAATAGCAACCGCAGGCAACGAAATGCTGTCACGCGTCTTTTGCGCCCGGCTAGTAAATGTTTCCTCTGTTGTGGTGAAGTACTCGACCCATTTGACACGTGTTGCATTAACGCAAGTCTTTGGCAGCAAAGGAGAAGAATTCATGTGAGCAGCGAAAGGCTGCCACGTGCCTAACTAGTAGATCTCATATGTGGACGATGAACCGGATGAACCAAACAATGCTATTGGTTGTTGCGTGTCATAATCATTCACACAAAGGGATGACACTTGTCTGATCAGGCCTAGCTGGGACCATCGCCATCATTACAGAGGATGCACCTGTGCTTGGAATGACCCGATGCTTAGTTCTGGATCGTTTCTGTTGTAACAGCCTTGGGGATATTTTGATTCTTTCATCATTATGGGGGATTGCAAAATCTTTTTCTGTTGCTACTCTCTGAAGCAGTGGGAGTTTTTCTTGCTATATATACTTTCTCTGTCATGAGAAATGGGTCCAGAATTTGAAAGGAAAAAGCTGGTTAAAAAAGACGCTAGGTCTTTGTTACTGTTTTATTTGATTGCAAAAAACTCTCAGACTATGCCAATTGTTTGGCCTTTCTATTTTTTCATACTATTTAATCAAATTGTGAACTGTGCTTTTTATTGTCTTAACACTTCATTTGAGAACTTCAATATATGTTGGATGCAAGTTTGCTTACCTAGATCATGTCTAAGGACTCTTTTCGGCAGTAGGAATGTATGCAATATTATTTTATGTCAATGAATGAATTGTCTATGCTATAATCTTAAGTCTCTGATGTTCTGGAACACTACAACACCATTCAGGCCCTTGAATCTATGATTTATCGTGCCCATCATTAAATCTTGGTGAATCACCTTAGGTTAGACTTTATTTTATCTGCTTCCTTTTCCCTTTCCAACCCCCATTATAGAAGAAGTCGACTTCTCTAAAAATCCGGAGGTTACTCAATTTAGCACAAAAGGTCCCCCTTAAACTAAGTTTCCCATAAGACTCTGTTACCTCATCAATTTTTGGCATCAACAAGTCCCACTGTACATGCCTTTCAATGATTTCTATAGATTTAGACACCCATTTGGCTAAAATGGGCTCCAGAGTAGTTTTTCTAGATCTGGGACTAAGTCGCCCAAATTGGCACAAGTGTCCTAGTTAGCATTTCCAGTCAATTCTATAGGATTCTAGAACCTCTCTACATTATACTTTAGATTCTAGGTGCATCGCTCCAATTTTTTTTAATTATGTTATCATTTACTTGCATTCTTAGTTGTTTTTGCATACATCACTATGTTTTCAAACACTTTGCATTTCTTGGGTTTTTCATTAATAAGTCATTTCTTTTATTAGTTTACTACATTTAGACATTTCATCTAGGCATGTTGCATCCATATTACATTAATATTGAGTGTAGACATTGCCCATTTTGGCACATCTTTCTCCTTTTAGGTGAAAAACCCTAGAAGTGCTAGAAAGCCATTGGAAGCCAAAATCTTTTTTTACAAGAATATTTTTGGATATTGTCATTTATGTCAAGGGAAAGCATGAATAAAGATAACATATTCTTGTAAATATTAGCATGACTAAAGACATATACTTGCAAAAATCAGCATGACTAAAGATTTATATGCCTTGTTGAAGTATGTTGGTAAAGTATAGAGGAGTCACAAAGGACAAATCATAGACAGCTTATCGAATATTTCTCATTTAGCTAAAAAGTTTGATTTCATAATTTAATCACATCATATATTTTATCAGGTCTTGCTTCATACAACATGATTTTGTTTGGATAATACATATCGATAAAGACAAGGGGTTAACCATGTCATCTATTGGAGCCATTATAATGACAATATATTCATCGCTAGACAAGATAAAGTGTTAGTTGTAGCAGTAGATATTTAGAGTCAAAGAAAAAAAGAATTCATGTCATCGGGAGCTACTTCCAATTGATATATGTCAGTTGATATTTCCAATCAATTAGTGGAAGCCGAGCTATCTAATAAAGGACAAACTTGGAAGAGTTAATTTAGAAAAGACAAATAAATGGTCAAGAAACAATTATTACAGTTATCTTATATTTTATTGGGTTTGATATCATACTTGAAGAAGTGACAGAAGGAAGGAAATTCAACTCATTGAAGTCATAGACTGGGAAAAGACAAAACTCAAATGAGACAATCTCATAATCAGTTTCTTATAACGTCATAAGTGGAATCCGTATTTTCCTAAAGGAGCATCGATAAATATTGGAGGCATCTGGGCGCACATTTCAGTATGGTAAATGGTTAAGTGTTTTGGTGCAAACTAGGACACAACTATAGATAAGTAAATGAAGATGGTTTGAGGACAACCTAAAGAAAATTTGTGGAGTCATCTCTTGCTTCCATCGATTATATCAACAAGTAAAGAGATAAGGAAACAATTCTTTTTGAAAAGGAATGAGTTAGTAAAAGATGTCTCTTTTCAAAAAGTTGCATCCATTAAATTGAGTCATTCTCATTCAAGAAGATATAAGTTAATTTGAAGACATGAGAGGAGTGGTGAGTGTGAAAATGAATATCATCTAAAGATCAGATTGTGAAGAGTAAGGGTAGGAATATGAAGCTGAGTGTGGTATGGAGTGAAAATTATGTTATGTATACTAGCAAATCCAAGCATATGAAGAGCAATTTTTAGAGAAGTATACATTTAGATTTGTGATGAATTGTGAGATATGTTAGAGAAGATCTAGAAGAAGTTAAAGGGAAGAAAAATGAAGTGTAACTCAAATTTATTTTGAGTGTATATTCAGCCCATGTATGAATGATAAATGCAAACATATATGATAAATATATGTGAAGATAAGAAGCAAAAATCTATGTGAAAATATTGGTGTAATAGTGATCTGATTTGTGAAATGAAAGAGCACTTGATTTGGATTAGATTTGAGGTATAAGAAAATGTGTGATCAAAATTGTGAGAGAAGAAAGTATATATGTGTAAACCTGATTTGAAAAGAAATGACTTACATCATATAGAATCATATTTACGATTGGAACAAAATTATTTTTGAATCAAATTTGTGATTGGGTTAGAGTTGTGAGAAGGAAGGTAAGTTGTGATTGGATCAAATTTGAAATAAATGTATTTGAGTAGAATTGTCCATCATCTATTGAAGAAGCAACATTGAAGGTGGAACATTGTTCTTGAAGTTATTATCTTTTGCTAAGTTGGTGCTTGGAAAGTGGGGGTTGGTGCCTACGAACTTTAGGAGTCGGTGCTCCTTATAGGTTGGTGCCTACTAAATTAGAATTAGGGGTTGGTGCTCCTTGTAGGTTGGTTCCTACTAAATTAGAATTAGGGGTTGGTGTTCCTTGTAGGTTGGTTCCTACTAAATCAAAATTAGGGGTTGGTGCTCCTAGGTTGGTGCCTACTAAATCAATTTAAGGGGTTGGTGCTCCTTGTAGGTTGGTTCCTACAAAACTAAAAAATTGATGATTCAATTAGGTTGGTGCCTACAATCTTTGTAATCTCATATAAAACATAAAATAAAATTGTTGGTGTCAACTTGATCACATTGTTTCATATTGCATAGTTGATATTGTGCTAGAAGTTAAAGTTGATAAAAGTTAAGAGGGTAAAAGTTTTTTGATATAATAATTCACCTCCCCCCTTCTTAGTATATCTTTATGCTCTTCAGTACTAACATTGAAACCCAAACTACAAGACGAAATCTTCAATAGTGGATGAATGTGGAGCATTCTCCAAAGAAGTCTTCAAAATAGATTCCTAAACTAGAAACACATAAGCAACTTACGAAGACTAGAAATTTCTTTCAACAACACATGCTTCATCAGGAACAATAGAAGAGAGCATAAGACATACTATATACCTTCAACAACATCTCTCCACTATCAACAATGCTTTTGAACCTCATAAACCTCATCTGAATATAACATTATGAAATGAACTCTACTGACAATAAATTAACTTCATATAACTTCAATTATCATTAGACAAGGCATGAAATCCAACTGTTAACTTCAAAAACACCATCTTACAACAATGTTAGCTCAAACTAAATTTGACATCCAACCATGAACTTCAACATCACACTTGCTAAGTAGTACAACTACTACAACAGACTTCTCAAGTGTTGTCAACCAAAGACAACAACCAACAATCTCCCTACTACTCAAGTACTAACCTCAATAACAACCACACATAATTCACCAAGTGTTGCCAACAACCACTTCCAACAATCTCACAAATATATATGTAACAATCTTACCAAGTTTTAACATCAAAGATACCAATAATCAGCTTTGGCATCAATGAAAACAACTTCCAACAATCTCCCCCTTTGGAATTGATGGCAACACACATTGCTCACTCTCCCCCTTTAACATCAAGGACAAAGGGCCGCATACATTTGTATAAAAAAACATGTTTTTGAATTCAGGGAAAAAGGGAAAAAAGATCTTCTGTTGAAACAACAACACATACTCCCTCGTTAAACATCAACACCTCTTCTCAATTCCTACAAAAACTACATCAAAATCCCCCTTACTACCAACTCCCCCTAATGGGTATCACACACCAATCTAGGAGAAAAATGATATGATAGGAATTTTTCCCCTTGGAAAGATGCACCATCTTATACATCTAGTTAGAATGAGGGGAAACAACCCCTAACTTCTACTGCAAACACTCAAAAGTATCACATGAAAGTTCCATTCTGAAGATATTTGTGACTTGATCCTTGGTAGGTACATACTCCATTCTAACCTCATGTTCTACAACCTTCTTTCTCATAAAGTGATACTAGATAGAGATGTGTTTGGTTCTTAAATGTATTACCAGATTCTTGGAAATATTAATTGCACTTGTATTATCACACAATGTAGGGATTAGTTCATCATAAACCACCTATACATCCTTCAACGTTCACTTCATCCAAAGCACTTGGGTGCAACAATATTTTGCAACAATATATTCAACTTCTATAGTGGATAATAATACTGAGCCATTCTTTTTATTGAACCATGAGACCAATGTGTCTCCCAAAAAGAATGTATTGCCACTTGTACTTCTCTGGTCATCCACACAACCTGCCTAGTCAACATCAGTATAGACACTAAAAGAAAATTTATTATCCTTTTTATACCATAGGTCATAATCTAGAGTTCCCTTCTAGTTTTGAAAGTTTTGTTCGCAACTTTTCATGAGATTGCTTAGAATTGGCTTGAAATTTGAAAACCATGCATTAATCTTAAACCATATAGAGTCATATAGAATGCCACATAAGATTATATAACTAAACCTATATATACACCAATAGACACATGTACCCAAATATAAGTTTTGAAGAATAGATAGGCATCCAAAACTATTTGTACCACACTGTCATTTGAAGCTATATTTGCAGACCCCCAAAACATTTGATACAACAAAGTAGAATATCTTTCTAGAAGGTGTTAGTTTTCATTAGATCTTATCTTATCTTTTGAATTTTAACACTTGTGTCCTAGGTAGTTGTGATAAGTTGTCACATGACATAGGATTAAGAGACTTTTCATAATCCTATCTAATCCTATGTCTCACCTTGGCTATATAACTAGTAAGTCTCATATGTAAATCACATATTCTTGGATAATCAATTCCATTACAATCTTGAGCATTGCATATTGATCTCTCTTGTGCTTTCATGAAGTGCTTAGATTTTAGGTGGCTATAATCTCTTTAGCCAAATCTTGCATAGTGTAGAGTTATTCTATACCAACTCTTGTATGGTATCAAAGCTTGTGGGATTGCTTCTTGTTAGTCTTTATCGATATATCTAGGTTGTAAATCTTGGTGGATCTTGAAAATTTGAGTATGATCTTCTCTTGCATTGAATGATGATCTAGAGAATCAAAAAATCTTGAAAGAAAAACCAGATTTGGGGGTTTTCTCTTTGTGGATCTATATTGAAAGTTCAAATCAAAGCTTGTTGGTGCAAATATGAGCTCACCATTGAGATCAGAGGGTTCGATAAATTTATTTTTTCCTTTTTTTTCCAAATCAAATATATGAGGCTAGATCTATGAGGGTTTGAAGCTAAAGTGTGGTTGCTAGATTCATAAGGTAGCTACAATTTTGGAGCAATTTGGGTCACAATCGACCCTACCATCACGTTCAATAGGCTTAAAAACCCTAAGATCGATTGTAAAATTTCCAAAATCAGAGCACTTGACCCCAAGAACCATAGGAATG